>JABYPW010001545.1:0-14825 GCA_016880775.1 Phymatotrichopsis omnivora
TTGGGGCCCTTGTGGGGGTGACCGGTTGTTGCTGGGATGTAGACATGTTTGCGACCGTGTAAGCGAGGCTAGGTCTTGCACGTTGTCACGATGTCTCCCACACTGGGTTTATTGAGCAGGCTATAACAGCACCAGAGCACACTACGGTGGTGATGCGCGACCGGGAACCCGTCGGTACGTGCCTAGGTAAGGATAGTCCCCTGTGGAGCAAGCTCTATCCGAGCGCCTATCCCCTGGGCAACGAGGCTAAGGAATTCTAGGTCGTTGTTTTTTGCCAAGCAGTTTTTATGACGATGAAAAGTGATAAAAAGAAGAGCGTAAAAGAGGAGTAGGAAGAGGTAGAATGTAGGGGGGGGTTTGAAGAGTCTGAGAAGCCTGGAACATGAAGCGACTAATGACCATCCTTAAATACCCTTTCCATCTAAAGAAATAAGTCATCAATGATATAAGAGATTACATAAGATATAGAACCTGAAAGAAAGCCTTAGAACCTCTATGACTCATTCTAATATCATCTGACGTGATCGTAATATTCCTAGGAGTTGTAATGGACATGATCAGCGTTATGGTCTGAACTCAGATCGCTGATCTCGGGTAAGATCATTATCATGCAATTACTAGCTCGATCAGCTTGAGTCATACCAACCGTGAGTGACTAAGTCATAGGAGTTACTCAAGTTGTTCCGATCATGTGAGGTACACTTGTCAGAGGATGACGGGTGAGTCAGACCCTGACTCATCATAACAGAGGCACCACATATGATTCACCTAGAGGCAGAGCCCATTATCATGTAGTCCTTTTATATGAGTTATAGGATATACTCACTGGAAGTTGCTCATATAACTAAACTCATTATCGTGTGTGGGCCTTGGTACTGTGGCTGTAACAAGAAGGCTGCAACTTCTGCAGAAACCTCAACAGGACAGTTTTCCCATTCCATAGTACAAAAGACCATAAATGCCTACTCTGCCACTTCAATGGACCATGCGAACACTACGGCCCCATCTACATAAACTACAAAGGAAAATATAAGGCTTTAGACAATAAGTGCCCTGAATACCTTCACCTCAGAGACCTGTATGGTAGGGAAATAGAATAGAGAAAGAAGGAATGGATCGATCAGATCAGTATGGAAATCGAAATGCACCCTGAAATCTAATAGAGAACAGCACAGACTACAAGATACAGTGGGAGCTCAGCCTACACCCTACCATCAAAATCCTGTAACACAACTACCCAAGATCACAGGCAAACTTCCACTCCCTTATGCAAATAGCGATAGAAAACAAAGCAAGTGTGGTCACTATCCAAGAACCACTGACCTTTAACAATGCCCCGCCCACCTTCTAAGGATACACTTGTTTTTATCCCAGCTATATAACTAGGTCTAGAGTGGCCATATACATTAGAGCTGATGGAAAGCTTAAACCCTTTCCCCAATGGAGTAAAATTGGAGACTACATGGTTACAAGAATATACTGGAATAACAAAAAATACCTGGATATCACAAATGTCTCCAAAGCCCCAACACAGAAAACTGAAAAGACACCTTAGGAAAGAGTGTTCTCCTACAACAAAAACATAGTCCTAGGAGACATGAACCTCCACCACCCTTGGTGGGACCAGTGTACAGAGACTGAAGAACACATAGCCGAACTGCTAGTAGATGAAGCAAGAAAGAAACTATATCACCTCCTCAATGAACCCAACACCCCAACAAGAATAGGACAATAGAACAAAAAGGACACCACCATAGATCTCGCCTTTATATCCCCCCAACTCGTAAACTAGAAAACTAATTGGCAAATCATAACTGATATAACATAGACAACTAGTGACCATGAAGTAATAGCTATCACCTTAGACTCCGGACAAAGATCATACAGAAAAATAGTCAGGTACAATTTTAAAAAAGTGAACTAGAAACAAATAGAAGAAAACACAAAAAACTGGAGACCGCGCCCTTTCGACGATAGCAACCTAGACAAGTGGACCCAGAATGCCATCAATGATCTTCTCAGAATAGTAAAAGAAAAAGAAGCCCTGCTAACGATCACCATCCTGCCCAAATCAAAACCCTAGTAGACCAAAGAACTTAGTGAAAGGAAAAAAAAACTGGGTAAGCTAAGAAGAAAAGGCTCCAAAGAAGAGTACCAAGCAGTGAAGAAAAACTTCAGATACATAGTCTTTAACACCAAAAAGGAACACTGGCGTAAATTCCTAAGGGAAGTCGATAACAAAGACCTATAGAAAGGCTTGAAGTACACCTGACCAGCAAGAGACATCCCCCTTCCCCCCATCAAAGGGGTAACCAGCCCCAACAAAAAAGCCTACGCCTTAATTGACCACTTCTTCCCCATCAGAAAAGACCCCCTACTGCCCACCACCTAACATCATGGAGCTCACCAAGGAAGAAATATCACAAGAAGAACTAAAGTATGCCATAAGGAAAATGCTGCACTCAATGGCTCCTAGACCAGACCAAATAGGGTACACCCTTAGGAAGCACCTAACAGAAACAAACCCAAACACAATCATCCAAATCATCTAACCCCTCATGTAACCAGGTGTATACCCTAAAAACTTCAAAGACACCTTATAGATTGCCCTTCCCAAGCCCAAGAAGGACTTATACCAAAACCTGAATAGCTACAGGTGCATCTTTCTCACAAATACCCTAGGGAAAATTTTGGAAAAAATAACGGCACTAAGGCTATCGCAATACGCCATCTGATATAACATGATCACTAAAAACTAGTATGGAGTACTCCTAGGAAGATCAGTTACAGACACGATAAATGCCTTGAAACATGACATGAGATGGGAACAAAACAAAGGAAAGAAAGCAACCATGCTCTTCATGGACATTAAAAAAGGCTTCAACAAGGTCAATAAGGCAAAGCTCCTAGAAACCCTGCGAGATGGTCATACCCCCAATTACATAGTCCAATGGACCTGGTCCTTCCTCAGCCAAAGAAGTCTCTCCTTCAGCGATAAAGGAACAAAATCAGATGTAATACAAATAAACCCAGGGGTCCCTTAGGGATCGCCCATCTCCCCCCTCCTCTTCAACATCTATGTGGCAGCACTGACAAGAGACAGTGGGGCAAACTGGGCCTGCAGAATGTTCAGGTCTACAAATAATGAAAAAGGAATCAAAGAAGCATGCCTAAATCTCCTAGAGATGGAAATCTGAAGGTACCTGGCAAACTACAGAGCAAGACTATTATCAATTGGAATAGACCACCCAAACTTCCAAAGACTGCTGCACCTCCCAGGCAGACCTAACAGAGTTACCTACCTACCAAGAACATGTATCTGGAGCTGCAAAACCTTCTCAAGCATATGGTTAATGACAAGAATACCCCAGATACATGTAATGCTCTGGACCATAAAGGAAGAACTAGGACATAGACCCTTCTCATATGCTCAGCTAGCCTCTCCCACAAGCGTGTAGCCTATAGGAACTAAGGGAAAGCCAGTCCTTGTGAAGTTCAAGGAAAAAAAAGAATAACTAGAAACCTTCCCAAGAATCTTCGAGGATTATCTGAGCTTCCCTAAGCAACTTTGATGCTAAAAGAACTGGGGCGTTGCACTCAACTAAGAGTATATAACATAGGTTTAGTAGCTCCCATTTTTCTTACTTCCCCTGCCTTTCTAGGTCCAAGTGTAATATCCTGAGCATACCCAAAGGTACACGGGTAGATATGGCAATAGGCTGAGGAGTCTGTAGACTAGCATAAGCTGACCTCAGGTTAAACCATTGATTACCTTCCTCAGAACTACCAGGGTACTTACACCTTAAAAGGTTTGCTGCATTTACTGGCCTTTGTTGATACCTAAGTAGACCCCTTAGAGACAAGTCCTAGTTGCCTCCACCACCGTCACATTCATTAATACCTACTACTACTCAGCGTTTTAATCTAGGGCAATGGGAAAGAGACACTAGTAATGTGTTAACTGGGCCCTTGCTTCCTCACCCAGGGAATCTTCGAGGAAGACTACCTGGCTATCTTCACAGATGCGTCGAAAGTCTGGGAAAAGAACCAGATCAGAATCGCACTCATGGCATACATTGGCCAAAAAGAAATACTGAAATTCAATAAAAGCATAGGCACTGGCCCCTAAGTCTTCAATAGAGAATTACTATCTGAGCTTCCCTAAGTAACTTGATGCCAAAAGAACCAGGGCATCATACTCAATTAAGAGCATATGATATAGGTTCAATGGCTCCCACTTTTGGGTTATTGCTTCCCCCACCTTTTTAGGTCCAAGTGTGATATCCTGAGCATACCCAAAGGTATGCAGGTAGACATGGCAATAGGCTAAGGAGTCCATAGACTAGCTTAAGCTGACCTTAGGTTAAACTGTTGATTATATTCCTTAGAACTACTAGGGTACTAACACCTTAAAAGGATTGCTGCCTTTGCTGGCCTTCATTGATACCCAAGTAGACCCCTTAGAGATAAGTCCTAGTTGCCTCCACCACTGTCACACTCATTAGTACCTACTACTACTCAGGACTTTAATCTAGGGTGATTGGAAAGAGACACCAGTAATGTGTTAACTAGGCCCTCACTTCCTCACCCTTTTCAATGGAGAATTAGAAGCCATCTGACAAGCTTTCGAGACCACCGAAAACCTGAAATGAAAACACCCTGAAATCTGGAGAGTAATGGTCCTCAGCGACTCACAGGCAGCTCTTACCGCCACACAAAACCTATACCTGTCAAACACGCAACATGTCATACAACAGATCTTTGAAATAAATAGTAGACTGCAACAATTGGAAGTTGCAGCAAAAATAGATTGGGTCCCAGCCCACGAAGGAATTAAAGGCAATGAAAAAGTAGATGAAGAAGCAAAGAAAGACTCCAAAGCCCTAATGAAGAAGGATCCTAGCTAGAAAAGCATGCTCATGAGAAGCACCATCAAATGAAGAATCAAAAAGTTGACCAAGGAAAGGCTTGAATAATACACTGGAAGGAATAACCCCTAAACTGACAAATACGACTACCTCCAGATGTTCTCTGCTACCAGAGTTTACTAGTTCAGCACTGGACAAGCCTATATCCTCAACTATATGCTATGTGATAGAGAGTACAACATATACCTCTACAGAAACAGCTTAAGCGTCGAACACTTCCTCCTCAAGTGCCCATCCCCATATAGTCTGAGAAAGAGCATCTATGAGAATACCAAAGTCGAAACACTGCTCTACAAAAACCTGAAGCTATGGGAAGAACTAGTCAAAAAAGGACTTGGATAGCTACCCACAAAAACTGGCCTGCCGGAGCCCCCTTGCATAATACTGGATAAGAGAAACAGAAGGTAGGCAAGAGGAGTACTTTCCCTTTTGTTTCGTATCAGTCAGTTTTGTTTAGTCAGAGAGGAAGGAAGGTTTTTAGAGGATTTTTTTCACGCTTTTCTTTTTCTTTTCCTTTTTTCTTCTTTCTTTTCTTTTTTTTTACTTTCTTTCTCTGCTATGCCACTCACTTTACTTCCTTCTCCCCTAGTTAGTCTATCCTATCAAGTTAGTAAAAAAGATACCCCGCTAGAGGAAAAGTGTACTTAAGATAAGAGAATAGAGTATCATCGCTTCTGTGTTCCGGCTCCTTCAGAATCTCGATACCCCCACTACCTTAGAGTGAAGGTCCTCCTCACTAGCTCACACCTAGGCTAGTCTCCTCTGTTTTGCATTATATAATGATCTCTTTTCAGATACTCCAGACACCTCATACCTTTCTAACTATGCAAACCATGGCTTAGCAAGACACTTCTCTTACTGCGATAACCGAGATATATCATTGTCCTTCTCAATGAATGTGTAAAGGCCTGACTGTGCTAAGTGAGCAGGTGAGTAGACACCCATGATCGGTCTCCTTAGGGAGGTTATAACACAGGATCATACTGTCATTCCAGGCTTGCTTAGTGAACCTCTGACTACGCAACAACCCTGGGACACTCTTACAGCTCCTACGAGGGGTGCCTAGGCCCCCTAGAGCATCGCAACTGAATCTACTGAGGATGCAGTGGTGTCTGACCCCTATTTACCATAGTCGCAGTGGGTGACCTTTTCTTTTTCTACGGTAAGCGACTGTATAGTCAGGGGAGGTAGAGGATATCTTTTGTTATAAGGGTAATACAAAAGGTATGAGTAGTGGATTTCCTTTGTTTTTAGCTATATCGCTCACTTTATTTCCTCTTTTCATAGCTAGGCTATTCTATTAAGTTAGTACAAAGCCACCCTACTATGGGAATAGTGTAGTTAGCTTTTTAGCTTAGAGAATAGAGTATTGTCACTTCTGTGTTTGGCTATATAAAGGGTTACCCTGACAGCACTTAGTAATGTATCACTCCGTCTCTTAGTTAGGCCATTCAATTAAGTTCATAAATAGTGCTACCCACTAGAGAGTATGACCAAAGGAAAAGAGTTTCATTGCTTCTGTGTTCTTTCCTTCCTTCTCTCCTTAGTCTAAAAACTAGCAATGAGCCTTAAGAATATATCTATTCTTATCTCTTGAACTTTGCTTCTCTCTTCTCTTCAAGTATAGGAAAGTGTATTTGTAGATCCAGATTTATAACAGTTGAGATATCTGAGTTTACTCAGTTATACTTTCTTTGTTGAGTAGCACTTGCACTTTACCGAACCTTTACCATCTCGATGACACCTACTATAATATCCCTAGTTAAATAGCTCTTTCCTTAGAAACTGCAACCACTACCACTGAAACCAAAGTTATATCATGATATACTAAAAGTCATAGCAGAAAAGATCTCCAGTATCCTTACTCAAAGTAGTTGCTGAACTTGTTCTGTTTTTTGAAGCCTTACTTCTACTGTTCCTCTTGGAACTTGCTGGTAGGTTTCTCTTCCTTTTTTAGGATTGACTCAAGTTGACTTTTCAACTAGATACACAGTTGTGTGAACTCTAAGTAGGTCTTAGGGAGGTTTGACTAGTGGGCTAAGGCCTCATAGATTTTTCCTTTCAGTCCTTTTTTGAATAGGAGTACCTTCACCCTATCATCTTCAGGTAGATTGGTATTGAATACAAGACCATCAAAGTCTACACAATACTCAGACATATTACCCTTCTATCTGAGGTTTTCTAACTGCTAGTAAGCAGTATTATCCTTGTATAGGTCATCATCCACCTTCCTTAGTACTTCTTCAAAAGTTGACCACATTTCTTTAGGTGCTTTTTTATTCTTGGAACTCTTTAGCCTTCTGGTAATGTACTATTTTTGTGCTGGTCCCTTTAGGAATGATGCTACCCATGTAATTTTGTAGCCTTCATCCTCAAACCTGTCTTTATTAACTTTAAAGGGGTTTATACACCTGGTGATGAATAGGTCTAACTGGGTATGATCCTTTTTATTGAATGCCTTAGGGTCTGTAAGCTTTACTAGCTTAGTCATTTCTCATGCTCATTGTTGCTCCTCTTTTAGTTTTTGTTGTAGGGTATTGACCATTAGCTAGAGTGTAATCCATTCTTGCGTCAGGATTTCAAGTTGCTCACTTTCTGGTACCCATTCCTTTTTGAGGCTCTCAATTTATTACTGATCCGTAACTTGCTGTTGTCTTAAGTTCTCAACCTCTTGTTCTTTATTAATACTAGAATTGTATTGTTCTCTGATCTAGTCTCTGATCCTTTGGTACTGTATAATGGCTTAGGTCTTATTGAGGTTGTAGATGTCTTGCCAGAACTGGAGTTCCTCTAGGCCTAAGAGAGGGTATACTTCTTCTGGACCTTTAGGTAGGTCTGGAAGCTTTTCCTTAGTAGACATTAACTAATACTTATACCTTTTTACTACTAGGAACCCATTGATACTAGGGTCTAGGACAGCGAGTAGGATGATTCTAAGTTTGTCGAGCTGGACTGGGGTGACAGGGTGGTTCTGATGTAGCATAACAAGATCATCCTTGTATAGATAGAGAACAATCTTATCTTCACTCTCCTGGTGTACTGGCTGTATCTGAGAGAATAGTGACTTCAACTATAAGGTTGTCAACCTTAGATTTCCTAAGATGTTCTAGGAATTTAAGGGTAGTATCCTCCAACTCCTCATCTAGTAGAAAACTTGCTATTACAGTGTCAGTATCTAACCACAGGCACAAGCATAGTACTGGTACTTTTCCTAGGTCTACGGTGACTGTTACCACTTGTAGTATCTGGTACTAAGTGGTTAAAGTAGATTCTGTCGTCCCAATGGTTATCACAGCAATAGTCTTTATAGAAGAACCTGTGGATTTGCCCATTATATTTTCTAATACAGAAACCCTTTTTCCACTGTAGCTTAGTCACCTTCTCAAGTTCTTATTGCTCTCTAGTCTTGCAGTACAGGTGGTGGTCAATAGGGTTAACTTTGTAATAGCATATGCTGCACCAAACTTTCTGAGCTTTTGCTATTCTCTTAGGAAATACCTTTGGTAATGCTAGTCTCTATGCTAGCCTAGCCTGGACCTCTGGGTTGAAATGGACTCAGCAATTCCTCTTATAGAGGGTAGGACTTGAAGGTCTTTAGGTTCTTCTAGAGGAAGCAGGTTCTTGTCTTGTAGTAGGCTAGTGATTTCCTCGATAGTAAACTAGGTTGCCTCTTCTTGGGAGTTCTAGTTGACTGGGGATAACATCCAATATCACCTGAATTCTCATGTATCTTCTTCGATGGTGATTTCTGAATAATACAGTATAGTGTAAAGGACAACTCCTTCAGCAATATAACTAATCCTCAGTCTGTATCAGGGTTTAGGGGTAAATTAGGATAGAAGAAGATACACAACTCTTTGGAGGACTCTAGAGGTATGCACAGAGTAAGGCAATAATATGCTGAAGGTTTGTAGGAACAACTCTTTATTCCTATAGTATATACTTAAGATACTATGTAAAGGAGAAAGGAAAGAGAATATAGGACTACACTGATTTCCTCTCCTTATATACTAATCGCCAAGAGCACTTCCTGCCTTCTAGAGCAGTCTCTATAAAACCAGTTTTGTCTACATGACCCTTTCTACTACATCATTCAATCTAAGCACTATTCTCATAACCTCTGCAAGGTAGATAGCTAAACATGAGTGACCATATATAACCAAGTGATATTTCATGATCCATAACATGGAATTCCAAAGAACATCACTGACAATAGGAAATACAAGCAGAGTATGACAAGTAGGAAAGTACATGACCATGATTCATTACAAAGTTCCATACATGTCCTAGTATATAGGTACACCACTTGGTACAGTTATCTATAATAATAGCCTTGCTCTTAATTGAGTGTATATAACCTATCCATATAATACTGACCAAGGGAGAAAAATACCAAGTAATGTATTATATAGTGCTAGTGTCATTATGCAGTAACACATAATATTATAGGTTCAAATCCTACTCATATCATATATTCATACTATGATTTCCTAATCGGTCATAGGTTTTATAGTGTAAGCAAGTTTTCCCTGACTGTATATGGTTCCCTAGTTACTAGTTATGTAATGGGAGACTTATGAGAGATGTAGATACAAGTATATATACAAGAAGTTTTTTAAGAGGGTCTTACTGAGTAAACTTATATATCTTAACTAGTAAGTTATAACTGCTTGTGCTTTTTACTTTTATCGAAGAGTCCAGAGATGATAAATAGTTTTAATTGCAGAGAAGTAAAATATATTCTTAAGGCTCAAAGATGGTATAAGACTTGAGATGATAGCTAGAGAGAGAGGGAGAAGAAATAGAATACATTGCTTATCCTCTCCCTCTTAAATTCCCATTTCTGACTAAGAAACTACTAAGAAACTTTTACAAAGGAAATGAACCCTATAGAAACATTCCATCAAAGTTCCCATATTCTTTTACCATTCTCTAGAGTAGATTAGCTTAGTAATCTGAGAATTAATGAGAGTGTTAGCATGATCATTCAGGATTCTCAGAAGGAACACTTCTTAAATACTATCCTCCAACAATGTGATCGATCAGTATCTCATGACAAGATCAATATATGATAAGCCTTGTCATCAATTATATATATCTGATCCTATATATATTATATTATCAAAGCCTTACCTCACTTAGTTAGAGCTCAGTGGTAACAACACTCATTATGTGGTTCTGTGGCTTATAAAGTGATTATGGGTTCTGCCATACCTTCTAGTTGACCTAGAACAAGTTCTACATATGTCCTAGTACCTAGGTAGACCACTAAGTATAGGTTTCTATAACAAGTTAAGTCTATATAAGTAAATATGACTGATGACCTCAATAGCCATATAAAGGTTATGCTGATAGTGCTTAGCAAATGAATATACATACCTGATGCTCATATATATGTGTTTATAGCCTTGCTCTTAATTGAGTGTACCTGACCTATCCATATAACAGCGGATAAGAAAGTATTATTTTAAGTGATATATTATATTTTCTCTTCTCTAGCCTTTATCTCAAGTCTTGTAGCATCTTCAAGCCCTAAGAATATACTGGCTTTTTTCTTCTAAGATCTTTATCTTTATTTCGACTCTGTAATTAAAGGTAGAAACATAAGCAGTTCTAGCTTACTAGTTAAGATATATAAGTCTACTCAGTAATACCCTCTTGTGAAGCTTCTTATGTTATACCTTGTACTATATCTATTATGAGTGTTCTATCATAGTTTTCATATTGTTAAGGTTTTTTAAATTTAGTAACCAAGTGTATTATAATAGAAAACATTAGATACTTAAGGTATAAGCAGATAAAGATTATATATAACTACTTTATAGTCTAGAAAAACTAGAGAATAGGCAGAGAATAGCAGGTATAAAGAGACATTATAGAGAGAGAACAAGGTAGTAATAATTATAATAAGTAAAGAATAGGGTCTATTAGGGAGATAAGTAAGAAGGCTATATATGCTCTTGAAATGTAAGTATAGAGCAGCAAGTAAAGGTATAGGTACAATCAGCAGACATCTACAAAGGTATAGGAAAACATAAGAAATAAGTATAAAGGAACTAAAATGACTATAAGATATAGTTAGAGGTCTCAGTAGACTAGGGGATAATTGCAGGGGTATATATAGGACCAAGAATTAATAGTAGATGTATAAGTAGAATACTAAAGTCCCTGAATAGGGGTCTAGGACTATAGGGGTTTTTTTTAAGACCTAGAAGGACTAGGAGTATTCAGGATAAGAAAAAGGTTTTCACTAATATATGTAGTCATTACTAGTTATTAAATAAATATATATATATTCATACTTATGATAAAAGCTAATGAAGGTGCATACCTGACGCTCCTACAATGTGTGACTATGTCCTTGCTCCTAAATGAGTATAAATGCCTCGTCCACATTGCAAGTGATCGAAATAGGAAGCTAATGGTCTATACTTATCATAAACAATATTAATAATAATAGGATAATAATATTCCCTTGACTCACTGCTAAGACATATTATGTATAGGTATAATACTATAGTAATAATATATATACTTAAATTTTCTCAGTAAAATCTTTAGTATTCTTAGTACTCCATAGCTTTGACTAGCTATAAGAGGATGTTCTTTAGACGACCCCTTTCGGGGTCGTAAGAATAAAAATGAATTCCCCCCCCCCCCCCCCCTTCAGTAAAATCTTTAAATTCTATGTCTTAAAAGGCAAAGTCATTGTGCCATGGCTCTGCTTAGTGAGACCGAGGCAGAATAGTGACTCAACTACAGTGGCACAGTCACTTGGCCACTGAATCCAGAAATACAAATCTCCAGTGCATTTGGTTGCTGTAGTTGTTTGTTCTTGCAAGCCGATTTGGGATATCAGATCTGATGGATTAGATAACGCATCATCCGCACATTGTGCACAACTACACCGCCAGGGCCGCATCAACAGGATGCCTGCTCGCCCCAAAGACCACTCAAACCCCACACAACATTCGCCAACTCGTCTGACTTTCCAATTTCCTCTATCTGATATTATCTAGGTTGTTGCTACAAACACCGTTCCATCCCATCGAAGAAATAATAAGCTTACAGCAAGACGACCTCGCTTCCTCTGACAGATTTTGAACTAGCCCACCAGTTGCTGGTCATGGAGACACCGGGTCCGCGACGATACGAAGCAGCAGAGTTGCTGATGCTCGCGGGCTCACCGCTCGTACGCAAGCCTGATGGGTTACCAGCAATTGAAGAATGGATGGGGTTAGTACTTTTTGCTACCCCGTTCGCTATCTTTCGTTCATTTACGGTTCTTGTGCTGACTAGCTTCAACTCTTTAGACCTGTCACCATCAGGCCTACGAACCCTCGAGTACGCACAGATGACGACGCTGGCAACACCGAAGAAGGCTCCAAAGGGTATTTTACTTTTGCCGAAATCAGCTCCTATTGGCTTAACCTCGCTGAATTGAAAATCTAGACCTACCAAGCGTCGACCTTCGTTATACGAGACTCGCCACCTTTCAAGATCTTCAAGTATGCCTCCTGCTAGAACTTCTCACTGGATAATTTACTGATTTCAAATCGCAGACACGGAGAATATTATCCTTGGCCCTCCGAAGATGTCTTTTGCATCCGCCAGGACACCAGCCGGTGGGAAGTTCGACAATGACCCACTGCATACAACTAGTTTAACCTCTCCTGTTGACGACGATCGTGAAAGCCCTCGCTTTGATCGATATCGTTATGACAGAGGCACTCGCGGCGACAAGGACAAGGAGAAGGATCGCAACGACCGCGGCGACGAACGCACGAATCGTAGTAAGAGAGGATTCAGGGATGATGGCGAAACCACTAATCCGTGGGCAAACGTTTCACGCCAACCTCGCAAGAGCTTCGGAGCTGAAGACGGTGATCGTTTCCGCAGAGATACCAGAGAGAAGAAGGAAAACCCGTGGGACAAGGACCGGCCGCTGAAATACGAAAACTTTGGGAGAGATCATAATCGCGAGCACAGACCTAGAGGAAAGAGGGACGAATCTAGCTGGTTGCTCGAAGATAACAGAGATAGAGATAGGGATCGTGATCATTACCGAAACGAACGCGACCATCATCGTTATGGCAGTAGGAATGAGAAAGACCCTGAATGGCTTGACTCCGGATCGCCAGCTGATGGGAAATCCTCAGAAAAAACTGCCCACTCCATGGAGGACTTTCAGCGTTGGAAAGAGAGGATGAGGGCAAGCAATGCACCCCAAGAAGAGAAGAAGAAGCCAGCAGATTTGATACCCGAAAAACGCAAGGATGACCAGACGCAGTCTCAACCTGAGGATGAAAAGAGTGGAAAAGAAGATGAGGGTGTACCTCTGACCCCCCCACCTCTAGCTGTGCCCCCGGCCGTTGAAGAAGGTTTGGTTTTTTTTTTTTATTATTATTATTCTCTTGAATATGGCAACATGGAAACTTGCTAATTGCCGTAGCTCCCCCGAATGAACCAGCAGTAGTTGAGAATGGTGTCGATCGTTTCTTTCAATTTGTAAGCGCTACATCGGTTACAAAGAGCCCTGAACAAGATTGCATGCCGCCCTCAAAGACAGTTGTCAAATCTCGGTTTACTTCTTTCTTTGCGCCACAGGAACCTATTTCTCCCCAAGCATCAGAACCAGTAATTGCTCAAAAAGTCCCTACTCCCTCCAATGAGTCTTCTTCCGAGGACAGAGAGGGTTTTCAACGCATTTTGAAGATGCTCGGAGGTGTCAGCATAGCTGGTACTGAGCCAGTATCTATCCCAGCTCCGGCTTTATCACGTCCCCCGCAACCGAGTGTGTCGCCGGCCATGTCGAACAGTTTTTCGCCTCACCCTCCACCGATGTCTGCACAGCATAACAGGGTCAACTCGCCCCCTAGCAGAGACCCAAATTCGGATTTCTTTCTCCGCCTCATGGGACAATCCCCAAATGCACAGCCTCAGGGACCTCCACCTCCGCCATCTTTGCATCATAATCAATATAGTGGACCATCTCAAATGCCTCCACTTCCACCCCTGTCAACTAGCCCTCAATCTTATCACCGTGCCAAAAACACCCCGGGCTCTTTACCCTTTGACGATCCAGCAATCACCACGTTCAGACAACGTACTACCCAAGACACTAGTCCCATTCTCCCCAGAGGTCCAGTTCTCGACCAGCATGGACCTCCTCAAAGCTGGGTTGGCCATTTGCCTCCTCCGGTCTCTCAGCCTCCTCCACCCCAGAACCGCGGCCATATTGCCCCGCCTCCTGGGCTCCCAAGACATCAAGGACCACCTCCACCCCCTTCATTCTTGGCACATCCTCCTCCTCCGGGTGTTAGCGGTCCTCCAATGCCGTTTCAGCTTGGACCTGGTCATGGACCAGGATCAGGACCGGGACCCATGCCTCCTAATCTGCCGCCTAACTTCCCTCCTTTCTTTGGCATGAACGGTATCAACGGTATCAATAGCATCAATGGCATCAACGGACCTCCCCACCAAATGGGTGGGCCGCCTCCTCCCGGATATCCTTTACCATTTCACCACCACAATCACGAGCCTGTGATGGGGCCTCACGGACCGCAGTTCGGGTTTCCACATGACAACATCAGAAATATTCACCAGCACGGTGGACCCGGTACGAAAATCCTCTTCATTCCCTGGAATTTGATTTTTGAACAAACTATTAATTTGAGAATCTAGGTCTTTAGATAAAGGATTTCAACGACTTACACTATTCAACTAACAACTTGTCATGATACTGAAATCGTTATTCTCTTCACTACCACTAGCTACTGCTATAGGGTAACCATCAGTTCCTGCACAATATCGCGATCGCCAGTTTTATTAGTTTTTCCACTTGTTTGTCAACTTTTTTTTTTTTTTTTTTTTTTTTTTTTTTTTTTTTTTTTTTCT
>JABYPW010001546.1:0-14817 GCA_016880775.1 Phymatotrichopsis omnivora
ATACACAACTCTTTAGAGGACTCAAGAGGTGTGCATTGAGCGAGGCAACGATGTGCTGAAGGTTTGTGGGAATTACTCTTTATTCCTAAGGTGTATACTTAAGATACTGCGTAAAGAAGAAAGAGAAAGGAAATACAGGACCGCGAGATTTCCTTCTCTTTTATACCAATCGCCAAGAGCACTGCCTCCTTTCTAGAGCAGTCTCTATAAAACTTGTTTTGTCCACATGACCCTTTTCCATACGTCATTCAATCTAAACACTGTTCTCATGATCTTCGCAAGGCAGACAGCTAAACATGAGTGACTGTACATGACCAAGTGATAATTCATGATTCATAACGTGGAATTCCAAAGAACATCACTAACAATAGGAAACACAAGGAGAATAGAACAAGTAGAAAATTACATGACCATGGTTCATTACACTCATATCGAAAGACAAGCTTATTGGCAAGACCCTCTCCTCACTAGTTATTACTATTATCGTCAATAACCACTACTGCATCTCCTAGGGTCTGTCCATCCTTAACAAGGTACGCAGGACTGAATAGTACCTTTCCTTCTCCAATGCCACTCAGTGCACATGCTGCTGCTGCTACAGCCACTGCCAGCTTCGATGTACATATCCCCCATAATACTACCTCTGTACTAGCCCCAACACTCTCTTCGAACATTCCTGCTGCAGCACAGAATGTAAGCACAAAGGAAGGGCATGCAGCCACACAGTCTAAAAGTGCACTAACTGCCTTGCTCCCTATCCCGCCAATGATCCCACCAGCCCTGACTACCTTTGAGCCTTGGCCTAGAGGAATTAAAGTGTAGATAACCTTTATGCTGCTGCTACTGAGTCGATGGAATCATGAGTTTTCCCTCCCCTGGCCTTTCTTTTTCTTTTCAAGGACAGTAATCTTAGCTTGCTTGGTAATAGTTTCTTTGTGTTGGGTTTTTTCTGGCGCTTTCTTTTCTTATGTTTCTCTTTATATGACTTGTATATACTTGTACCTTGTAGTCTACTGGTTGTTCTAAGGTTTGCCTGGCTAGAGAGGAGAAGAAGTAGAGTAGTTATCGAATTAAACTGAAATATCCTCATCATCATCATCAATAGGGTACTAGCAATAGGAGCAAGAATAGGCCTATAGTATGCACTGATGAGCAGAGGGGGAAAAATACCTAGTTGAAGTAAAACTCCTGCAAGCAGAACTCTAAATTAAATGATACCAAGTAAACTATGAATCCAGGATACTCACCATAGATCATATGTGTCCTAACTTCAAAAGACTACCCAAACATGCTGTGTTAAAACCAAGGAAGGCAGACACTAATTTGAACACCATTCTAGAAGCTGGAATCCTTACCATAACCAATGACAAGATAACTCCAAATCGATGTGCTAATCAGAACAATACAAGAAACTATTGGAAACCAGACCCTCTTAAACTACATACTCCCTCCAATAGTATACCATTGGCTGATCTTGGCAGATGGAATACTAGAAGTAATCCCTTTCCTAGGAAAAGATAAGGCAATCAAGACCTACCAAATAGCCTTTAGGCTAAACATTCTGGCAGTATTTACTAATGTATGTAAGCTCAGAGATAAGCACTATGTCAGCTTTATAGTAGTACTGTATAGTAGTAGTCAGAAAGTAGGAAAAGTCTAAAGAGCACTAGGTACTAAAGTACAAGTCTTCTATGGCAAACTCAAAGGCATTCAGACAGCTTACAAAAAGGCCTAGAAATGGTCCCTGGCATACCAAGTACTAGAGGAAGTACACATCTTCTCTAATTCCCAGGCTGTGATAATAGTAGTAGCTAACCTAGTCCTTGTACCCACTCAGCAAGTGGCTAAAGAAATCTGCCAACTAAACCTTAACCTAGAATATGAAGGAGTTATGACCAAAATTGAATAGGTCCCAGGGCATGCTAGAATCGAAGGAAATGAAAAAGTAAACTAGCTCAGCAAAACATAGTCTGAAAAGCAAGAACCAAAACAAGCCAAAAGTGTCAAATCTAAACTTGTACTAACTTGGTCTATGATATAAGAGGAAATGCAAGACTCATTGTAAAAAAGGTTTGAGGAATATGCTAGGAAGCCCCTGGACAACAAAATCGAGAGGTACACAGTGATCACCAAATACCAAGTAGTACAAGCATTAGAGTTCTGAACTGGCTATTACTATATCCCCAACCTCTTGCACTTTACCCACAAAAGCAATAACTACCTATACAGCAAGTTCTAATCTCCTAAACACTATCTACTGGAGTATCATACCACAAGAGAAGTCCAGAAACTGTACCAAGTAAAAGGCCAAGTTTAGATTCTGTATAAGGACATAGGTCTTTAGATAAAAATAGTTGAAAAAGGAATTTTAAAACCCCTAGACAAATTGAATAAGCCCACCACCTAGCCCCCCCCCCCCCCTTGCTCTGACTATAATAATAGAAAGAGAAGGACTTAGGACAGAAGCGTAATAGTTATACTAAAGGCTAGAAGAGTAGGGCTCTCTAGAGGAACTATTAGTGAGATATTTTTTTTTTTTATTCTTTCCTCTTTTTTCTTCTTCTCCTTTTTCCTTTTCACTTTTTCTTTCAGCATAAATAGGAGGAGGACTATAGGCTTCTATGTACAGCATGAGTGAGCTGAGGATTAAATATTATTTTTTAGTAGAATAGGTTATCTTTTCTCTAGCAGTTATGTCTTTGCTTTTCAATAAGTATAAATGCCCTACTAGAGTATAGAAAAGATGTAAAACTATAGTATAGGGAAATTAAAATTATCTTTATTCTTAAGGAGAGGATTGTCTAGTAGTATGGCTATCCTAGTATTATTGTATGGTAATGCATAATGTTGTGGCTTCAAATCCTGCTTGCCTCATTCCATAGCACAAATTTCAAGTTAGTAATAGGTTTTATAATTTGAAATAAGTTTTCCCTGACTATACATGGTTGGCTAATCACTGGTTCAATCTATATAAGCAAATGCAACTGATGACCTCAATGGCTATATAAATTGTTACCCTGATAGTGCTTACCAAGTTCACTCCTGTGTACTAGGTTATGTTATATGCCCTTATTTATAGTAATATGCCCTGCCTATACTCGGTGTACCTTGGGAAGAATCAAACCTCTTCTTTGTTCTTGAAATGAAGGATAGACCCTGGAAATAATTTGAGGAATATGCTGACAAACTACTTGAAAAGAAAGTTGACCCCTATACTGTACTCCTTAAGTACCAAGCTATGAGGGCCTTCCAATTCAGAACTAGATACTCCTACATCCTGAACCTGCTACACTTTAACTGACAAAGTAACTACTATATTTGTAGTGAACCCTAGTCTACTAAATACTACCTAATAGAGTGCTACATAATGAAAGAGGTCTAAAAGATCTACCAAGGAAAAAACCTATAGCATATCCTCTATAGCAATGCTACCCCCTAGGAATAAATAGTTAAGAAAGGAAAAGGAAAGCCCCCTGATAAATCTAAAAGACCTATAGAACCCCTAATAGTAGTGATAGAGTGCATAGTAAGCTAGCTAAGATTGATTTCTTATTTATTTCTCCTATGCTGCACTCTTTCTATTCTCTATTATTTTCTTTTCTTTTTTCTTTATTATAGTATGAGTAGGTGGTGGAAATAAGGCTTGTTTGTATAATACGAGTAAGAGGAGGACTACTTTATTTTTTTAGTGGAACAAGTCATCTTTTCTCTTTTGGCTATATTCTTGCTTCTTAATAAGTGTAAATGCCTAGCTGGAGGATAAAAAACATGTAAAGCTATAGTATAGGGAAAATCAAATCATCTTCTTTATTCTTATGAAGGATGAAATAGCAGTATAGCTGTCCTAGTATCATTGTATAGTAATGCATAATGTCATAGGTTTGAATCCTGCTCACATCACTCCTAATATACTACAATGTCCTAGTTGGTCATAGGTTTTATAGCATAAACAAGTTTTCCCTGACTATGCATAGTTGTATAATCACTGGTTCAGTCTATATAAGTAAATGCAACTGATAACCTTAATAACCTTAATAGATATATAAAGGGTTACCCTAATAGCACTTAGTGAGTTCACTCCTATATTACATGACTATATAATATGCTATTAATTATAGTGATATACTGTTTCTATATATCAGTGATATAAGGGAATATCAAAGCCTCTTCTTTATTCTTGGTAGTAATGCGTAATGTCGTATATTCAAATCCTACTCACATTTCTCCAAATATCCTACAATTTTCTTCTTGGTCATAGGTTTTATAGTGTGATTGAGTTTACCCTAACCATATATTGCCTAAACACTAGTTCAGTCTATGTAAGTGAATGCTAGTAATGACCTCAATGGCTGTAAAAAGGGTTACCCTGATAGTGCTTAATGAGTTCACTTATAGTTACTCAACTATATCATATGCAGTTATTTTTGTACTATGCCCTGTCCATACATCAGTGACCCAAGGGAAGATCAAATCCTCTTCTATACTCTTTAGGCTAGGATAGTCTAGTGGTATAGCTATCCTGGTGTTATTATACAGTTTTTATGTAATATTGTAGGTTTAAATCCCACTTATATTACTTATAAAATACTACGATTTACTGGTCAGTCATAGATTTTGTAGCATAAGTGAGTTTTCCCTAACCATATATGGCCTGATCACTGGTTCAGTCTATGTAAGCAGTATCTTAAGTAAATACTATATCAATAAGAACACTATTCCTACAAACCTTCAGTACCTCAAATTCTTTTAGATCTACTATATGTAAACACCTTTTCACACTCCGAGAAGTTGTATATTTTGTACTTTTCTTATTCAACCTAAACATACTATAGATTAAGGTCTAGTCTATATCACTGAATAAGTTATCCTTTACATATAGTTCAACTTTAGTATATTTCTTATCTAGGTGTACTAGGTACTTCATTTCATAGGGGGATAATTTTTAAGGATGACTTAACTGAGGTACACTACCTATATATAGGATAAAGCTTTTGGGCTCATAGAGTTCTCAATCTAACTTTATTATTTCGTAGACTATAGATTTCAGGATAAGTATTTTTTTACTAATTTTTTAGATTGAGTTGCACTCCTTATATAATGTGATGACTTAGGCTTATGTAGTTTTTTTTTTTCATTTTTTGCAATGCATTTTAGGTTTATGGATATATACAGACTTTATTTAAACATCATCATAAAATTATTGACTAATATATAGGGTAATTAAGGTATGGGGGTGCTAAGAAAAATTATATAAATATCTATTTATATATTACAGGTTATTATACATCATAAAAAGGAAAATTAACCTATATTTAAAAACACATAAAGCAATGACTGAAGTCTTCCTGTAAAATAGAAGAAAAAAAAAAAGAGAGAGGAAATAGGACCTATAGTTCTATTTCCTTATTATGTTCAGTATAGTCCCTAGGCTTATCATCATTTATCATATTAACAGTATAGGTAGGATAGTATAGGACATTACTGGTATAACTAACTTTGCAGTTGATACAATAGATGGTGATGTGCTTACATTAAAAGTCTTGGAAATTACAGTCAGGGTTACTATAACTGTGTTCGATGAGAATGTGTTTTCCTTACTTTTTTACTATCCTATTTTATATAGTATATAGGTCTAGAAGTTACTAGCTATTAACATTATAAACTACAAATACTATATAACCAGGTAATAATATTTTTCAAGAAGCAGTTGTTATAATAATTGTTTAGGCCTTACTAATAGATTTTACATGCCATATTTTTCCTCATTCTTTTCTAATAAGTTATATATATATTATATAGAGATATAGTTATTCACTTGACCTGAAAAAGTCATTACATACTTAGAAAAAAAATGTTATCAATTAATAAGCAAAGCTTACAAAAATCTATATAAACATTAAGGTTATACATTCTTTCAAATATTTTTACAATATTAACTTTCAACAAAAAAAGTTATTAGGGATAGAAAACTAAACTATAGGATATAGTACAAAACCTACAGAGTTAATAGCAGAATTTGAGTACTGTAGAGAGTAGAAGGCAATGTTTTTTTTTTTTTTTTTTCAGTTAAGAATTTCTATATTTCCTGTAGTAAAAACCTATAGAATTATCTTTTCCTGAAAAGTGTTACCTATATTTTATTATTAATTCACTTGAAATATCCCTCAGGTCAAGGAGATAAATTCTTTATCCTCAAACAATTTTTAATTTAATATGAGAGTTATAAATTTTTTTCAACAAGGCTAAATACTAAAAGTTCTTTTGATATTGTCTATGTTTGCTTAGTAATCTAATACTACTTATTTTCTATCTTTATAAAGACTTTTTAGCATAACTATACATGTTATAGAACACTATATCTATGGTCTTCCCAGGTACTAGGGTATGTGGTAAACTTATTACCAAGTCAATGAAAAGGTTATATCAGAACCTGTGAGTATCTCTTTCCTTGAATTGAGCTATAGGACTAGGTGATGAGTGATGATAATGATGTTTCATTCTATGTTATAGTTTACAACTAGCTCTTCACTAACCGAAACTACAGGTCTGTCCGCATGCAGTCCACAACTATGGTGTATCACCCCAAAATAAAACAAGAAGAAAAGGAAGGAAAAGATAAAGGAAAAGGTATCACAATCTAACAATATGACAGGTTACACCCATTGCACAACAAAGCAGAAAGAAATACGAAAGGAAAAGAGAAAATCCAAGCAAGAAATGGTGATGACCCTCCTACTCCTCTCTGGCTAGGTGAACCTTAGAACAACCAGTAGACTATGAGGTATAAGTATATACAAATCATATAAAGTAATAAGAAAAGAAAAGGCCAGAAAGAACCCAACATGAAGAAATAGTTACCGAGTCTACTAAGATAAATGTCCTTTAAAAAATAAAAGAAAGAGGGTGGGGGAGGGGATCTAGGATTCCATCGACTCGGCACCAGCAGTGTAGATGTCATCTACCCTTTAGTTCCTCTAGGCCAGGGCTTGGAGGTAGTTAGGGCAGGCAGGGTTGTTGGTGGGATGGGGAGCAAGGCAGTTAGTGCATTTGAACACTGTGTAGTTGCATGCCCTCCCTTTGCATTTGCATTCTGTGTTGCTACAGGAATGTTCAAAGAGAGTTTGGGGGCCAGCATAGAGGTAGCACTGTATAGGATACATGCACCAGAGCTGGTGATAGCCGTAGTGATAGCAGCATGTGCATTAGGTAGCGTAGGAGAAAGAGAGGTATTGTTTAGTCCTGCGAACCTTGTTAAGGATGGAGAGACCTTGGGAAATGCGATAATAGTTATTGTTCATAATGACAGTAATAACTATAGAGGATGCACTTTTGCTAACGAGCTTATCCTTATATGCTAGCCAGTATAGGGTTTGAGCAAGGAGGACTCTATAGTTATACATCTCAATCTCATTCCTTATCTTAGTCATGTATTCTACCTCAGAGGTGTTAGGAATAGGGGTTGGCACATTGTGCACAATGTACTTCTTGTGAAGGAAGTTCCGGCAAATGCTGGTGGTGTTAGGAAAGTGCTTGTGGACGGCTTCCTCAATGGTCACTTTGTAGGTCAGCAGTTATCAGGTGGTGGTGTTCTCCATAATAGAGAGCAAAATGTTTGGGGGGCCTGACTACTAGATAGAGCAGATATGACATGCAGATGGCCTAGGTGATGAGTATTATCACCACTAAGCCCTAACTGAGTGAGGTGAGGCTTTAACAATAGAACATGCACAAAATTGGTTATACATGATCGATGATGATGCTTATCACCTAAATCTCATCAAGATATACTGATAGGCTATGTCATCAGGGGATATAACTTGACAAGTTTTCCTCCAAGAAATCATGGACAATCTTGCTGATCCAAAAGCTAATTCCTGATTATGTCCTGATCTTCTACTACAGAATCGTAGAATGTTTATAAGGTAACATGATAGATTATTTTGATGGGGTTCTTTTCCTTTGTTTAATTCCTCAGATAATTCTTAGTCAGAGTTAGGTATTTAAGAAGGAGTGGATGAGCAATGGTTTTATTTTTTCTTCTTCTCTTTAGCCTTTATCTCAAGTCTTTATACCATCTTCAAGCCTTAAGAATATACTTTGATTCTCTTCAAAAAAAAAAAAAAGGAACTATCATCTCAATACCTGACTCTGCAATTAAAGTAAAACTATAAGTAGTTATAACTTGCTGGTTAAGACATCTGAGTTTACTGAGTAATACCCTCTTACAAACCTTCTTATATATACACTTGCATCTACATCATTTATGAGTCTCCTGTCATAGTATATAATTATAAATATCTCATAGCTGTTTTTTATAATAAAGCTTTGCTAAACATCATTTCTAATTATTGCTACAAATATTACCTATAAAGTTATTAACTATATTTATAACTAATTTTTCAAACATTATATTACTATAACAATTTACAAATATTAGCTTATCTCTTTGCTAAATTTATCTTAGATTTTTAAATGAAGTAATATATCTTTTATCAGAAACTTATGTATTTAATGACCATAGAACTTATAAATTAACATTTTTTTGTGATTTGAGGAATTTAGACATTTGTGAGTATGAAAAAATTCTAATGCTTAAATAGTTAAAAAGATATAATTACATCAGATTTATAAAGTCTATTTCTAGGTCTAATTTATATTATATACTTAGTTTTAAAGTTACTTTTACTTTTTTATCTTCACTAGTATATTCAATTATAAATTGTATTATATAATATATATAATTCAATTTTTAAGTATCAATATAATTAGTTATATTGGAATAGATTATAGTCATACTATATCCTTAGGAGAATGTATGTAGAGTTTGCACCTATAAACTATATGATATGATTGAAACAAAAAAAAAAAGAAAATAGATTATAGTTATTATTTTTTCCTTATTAATATAAAATAGAGGATTATGATATAATGATTAATAGTATATTAGGATGCATAGATTGGAAAAGGTTATTAGGAGAGTTTTAGTAAGTAGAGGAATTTAGGAGGAAGATGCATGTTGGGATTATCTATATATATATTATGAAGGTAAGGTTTTCTTTCATATGCACAATTTATTTTGAGAGCCTATATATATGAGGGCAATATATATAAGTAGATTACAAATTAAAAATTATATACTTAATTAAAGGATTTTAAAATCCTTGTTTACTAAAAACCTTGTTTACTGAAAAAAAATTTCTACAAAATACTTCTTTTTCGATGTATACTAAAAAAGCTTATATTCTAAAGTAATATATTATAAGTAAGTTCTATTAAAAAAAGAAAAAATATCATGTAGTAGATAAGGCTCATATAAGAAGCTAGACTAATAATTAATAAGAAGACTATTACCCTAACTATGTACTAAGCTATATTATACAAACTAATCAAAAGAGACCTTTTCACCCCTTCAGTTTATTTCAGATATGACAGCTATGGCAGTTTACAATTCTGTATTTTGAGCTCTTTCTGTGAAATCTCCACCTTTCTACCTTAAATACAAATGGTAGATCTCTTTATAGGACTCACTTAAGTAGAGCACATGATGACGGAACACTCAGATTCACCAGAGACTATGATTAGTTTCCCTCACATTAATCAAAAATAAAGCAATATGTGGTCAGCTGAAGAGGAGCGATCTGATAGGTAATAGGAAGGAGGTTAAGATCCACTAAGCTATAGTATCATGTAGTAGTTAGTACCAATCTATTGCATACTTATCCCTATAGGATCTTATGATAGCATAAGAGGATGGAAAGCATACATTGGTAAAGTGCCAAGTTCAGGTATTTATTGCCAATCTATTGCTATCTTTCTCTACCCTGCTTCACTTAAGGTGTAAACTTCATAGTATATTATAGTGTAGTTCTTGGTATTAAGAGAGTAGTACAAAGGTCTAGCTAGTAGTAAAGTATAGTCATGGTGAATGCTATCTGCATATAAAGGTTTATCCTAATACTCTACAATGTAACTCATGTATTAGCCATTCAGGAATTCTCCTTATCATGTAGGATAGATAGACACCTCATATATAACTACTTATCACTACCTAGTATTTAGAATAGAGGACCTACTAGGTTAAAGCTCTAAAGGCTAGTGTGCAAACTGTGAGTACTACAACACCCCTAAAACTATAACTGGAGTCTACCTGGGCTCAGGTTGTCAAGTTAAAGTTTAAGTAAGCCATGGCCTCTACCCCCACTCTCCCTGCACAAGCCAGTGACTGATGGTACCCTATATGACAAGATAGAGAAATTATTATCTCTACTACTAAGGTCACTACCTTTAACCTAGTTAAACTTAGGGATGTAGTTAATGATACCCTATTACAACTGAAAGCATATACCTCTCTCTGCATTACCTTAGTTTCAAAGAACAACATTTACTCTATTATTCTCACTACTATAGAAGATATCACTATAGCTATTATGCTTACATACTACAATAAAATTGAAGATACTATCAAGGAAATATTTCCTACAGCCTCTGTTTACAAGAACCATATGTAGAAAAAGTACTTAGTACACAATATCCCATACTCCTACACTAATGCCTTAACAGTAGCTGACATGTTCACATGAGAAATCGAGTACTTCAACAAAGGGGGGGGGGGGGAAATTCATTTTTATTTTATCTTTACGACCCCGCTAGGGGTCGTCTAAAAGAACCTCCGCTTGCAGCTATGTCAAGCTATGACGGAGGTAAAAAGATAGCCGACCTAACGTCGGTAGCGAAGTCTATGGCTAAGATAAAATACATGGCCTATTCCCGAATCCTCCTCGCTTACACGCAATAAACTAAAGAAGAGACGGGGCGGGAAGGAAAAGAACGGCGGGGGAAAGTAAAACTCAAAAAAGAAAACGCGACCGGCGCAAACGCGACCACCCAGTACGTCAAAACAGCAGAGAAACTTTAAGCGAATAGGCAAAAGAAAAGCCCGGGGAACCTCTTTCCCATCTCCAGCGAGGCGAACCTTACAGCAACCGGGAGGAATCGAGGTAGAAGCGAGAAACACTAACCAAAGAAAAAGGGAAGAGAAAAGGACAAAAAGAAACACAGACCAAAAGATCTTACACAAAGGGAACAACATGAGCAGAAAAAGGATGAGATACCGAGGGGCCCTAAGTCTCCATTCCCTCTTCCATCGCAGCACGCAGATTCTCCACTCTCTTGTTATTCTCAGCCAAGGCAGCACTTCAACAAAGGTGTCACCCTTACATATACCCTATAATAGCTACTCTGAGAAAGTGATCATACTGGTAAACACGTATCTTTTATAGTTTTCATAGTCATTAATAATGACAACAAAAAGTACATTCTCCAGGGCTTGTAATCCTTACCCACACAAGAGTTGAAAAGTATATTCTTTTTAATACTGCCACCTACTGCACTAACTGTCAGGAATTTGGCCATCAATAAGACAGATGGTAAAACACCTGGTAATGCAATATATGTGCTAAAATGCATCATACCTCTTATCATACCTATGGATATAACAACTGTAAATAACAAAGAAGACTTTGGGATGATACAGTTCTTATATGTATTATATATAAGTAAAGTACACTGCTTTAAACCCCTCCTACCCTACATTTATCCAGGCAAAAGTATTGGTAGCTGCCTGGAAGGAGGAATCTATGACTATTACTATAGGCAGTATTTAGGCTTTCACTTCTTGCCTTTACTTTTCACTATCCTCTTTCATTTTCAAGGGTATCTGCATAGGACAAAAGGCTGGTTTTTTCTTTTCCTCTTCACTGTTTTTCATTATTTCCCACCATATCTTCGTAAGAGTCTGTTAGCTAGTTATTGTAAGGTTTACCTCACTAAGGATGACAGATGGGAGGGCTTTTCACAGGACCATTTTTCAGTACTTCTTTGACTGTACTTACAAATTTTGGCATATTTAGTGATGATCTTTTATTTCTTTTGTCATAAAGAGGAGGATTAAATAGGTAATATGCTATAGTTATTAACTGTAGCAAATGAACATATGTACCTAACGCTCCTATAATGTGTAAATATGTTATTACTCCTTATCAAGTATAAATACCCTATCCATATTGCAATTAATTGAAATGGGAAGCTAAAAAATTTAATAGTTGTTAACTGCATGCAGATGGCCTAGTAGTTACTGTAGTCAGAGGATTAGCTAACTATAAAATTGAACTAAGTAATCATCATCATCATTAGTTTATTCAGTTACAGTATAGACGGCACTTCTGGCCTGATAATGAAAATGATAATCCCTCACTTACTAGGTAGTTCAGTAAAAATTTTTTCAAAAACAGCATAAACTAGTATAAAATAATCATTGAAATATATATATTTTTAGGGTACATTAATGATAGAATTTTTATTTTGATAAACTAATATGATAAAGAATACATAAATGTAAGTATGTAGAACTTACATATTTACCTATTCAGTAATAGAGTCCCTACTATTATAAACACTTAATCCTTTAAATTACCTTCTTAGATTTTGCTTAGATATTTGGTCCTAGCAATAGCATATTACTATGTTGTAATACTTGCTGTTCTCTTTTCATGGTAAAATCAGGTACACTTACCACTCAAATGAAATATATTGTTTTGCAATATTATTTCATTCAAGCAAAGATTACCAATAGCAGCTTCAACCTTCACTTTGTCCTAACTGGGAATATGTTTACAAATGCCCGTAAAAACCCTCTTCAACACCTAGATTTGGGGAATTGGTAAAGAGAATTATGATGAAGCAGATCAAGGGAAAACTGGTGCACATTGCTTGATTTATGCCCCCTACCATCTCCTATATTGCAAAATCACTAACCTGATATTGCTCAGATATTTGCTTTGCTATAGACTTTGGCTTTGGTTATTCTGCGTGTATATACACCAATTTCATTTTTCATTTTCCTATACAGGCAGCTCTCGTTATAAGCACATGGTTAGGACCGAGATTTCGTATGCTTATTAATGCGGTTATGCTTATAGTAAGCGATACGTGATTAGAACATAAAATGAAACAAAATTAAAAAAAAATGACCCGCCAGCTATCTATAACACTTTCTTATCCGTCTCCTGACTGATGCCTTGGAAATGATGATCCAATGATGTCTGAACCTGTCTTCCCTTCTCTTCAAGCTGATGCTTCTCCACAAACCGCTTCTCCCACCTGTTTGAAACGTATGTGATTAAGCAGCTTAACTCGTAAGGATATTCCAGGAACGAGATATCCTTATTTTCCCGTACAAAAATAGTGGGAGCGGCAAAACATATGCTTATAGCACGAATATCCTTTATAACGAGTATGCTTATAACGAGAGTTGCCTGTACTCCATAAAAAAAGAAAACCTTTATAATGCCACTCGCTTGGCGCATAACTTTTAAAATGCCACACTTGTTAAAATGCCACACTCGATCTAGCCAAAAACATCTATTCCTAGTCAAGATTAAAATAAAAAAAAATTATTCTGACGCTATTTCTAAAATAGAGATTTTTCTGATGCTATTTTGTACTAAACTAAAAATAATATAGTCTAAATCCGAATGTCGCTTAAAACAAAACAAAACAAAAAAACCCCGATCAAAGCAACGAGAAGTACAAGTAGT
The DNA here is from genome assembly GCA_016880775.1 of Phymatotrichopsis omnivora. Classification (NCBI taxonomy): domain Eukaryota; kingdom Fungi; phylum Ascomycota; class Pezizomycetes; order Pezizales; family Rhizinaceae; genus Phymatotrichopsis; species Phymatotrichopsis omnivora. The sequence goes on from JABYPW010001546.1 coordinate 13,596, forward strand.
AAAACAAAAACAAAGAACAGCAACTCCTTCGCGATATAATTCTCCCAACATGACACGACTAGAAAGTTAAGGGTTCCTGACATGTTCGCTTATTGTGTCTAGTAGCTTCATCACACCGTTTGCAACGCTGAGGAGCACGTTCCGGTGCGTTGTCGCCTGCATACTCGGTTGCTGCTGCGTTGAGATCTCGAAATTCTTGAAGACGATGTTGAAATGCGTCCATTTGCACCAGCAAGTTTCTTGAAAGCCGCCTGCGCTGCAATGCCATACTTCGTTTTAACATTTGCGCTAATATGTTGTACACAGTGGAGACGACCTGCCAAAATGATCTCCTCGTCGGCAGCCTTCAATCCTTTATCACGGTCGCTAATGATGGTGGTAGAGGGCTGGTTGATTTCGGGGATTGCATTTTTGAGATGCGATAAAAAGTACCGCCAGGAAGATTCGTTTTCCGATTCAACTATGCACCACGCAAGGACAACAAGGTGGTTCTCCGCATCGATACATACTGCTAACATCAGCACATGTGAGAATGTACCCTTAGAAGATGTCCCATCAAGCGCGACAAGTGGGCGAGCGTGGCGAGGCGCATTCCGGCTAGTCGGGGGTGCAATAAAAACGCGCTGAAACCTGTGTGTATTCGGATGAATCGAGAGGTGTGCATGCGTTTCCGGATTTTCAGTCTTTAATGCATGGATGTATACTGGGAGAAGACGGAACTGGGCAATGTGCGTTGCTGTATCGTCTTCCGAAAGTTCGTTTTTTGCCTTATACACGGAGTTGTAGTTGACATCTTCCTGGAATCGAAGTTTGATTGCGTCGATAATGGCTTGCGGTGTGGTATCCTTCGTGACAGGGATGATTTCCGGTATTACACGTTGTAGCCAACTTTGTTTATGGGATGTACGGTGTTTGGACAAAGCGGCTCCTAGGCAGTTGTGTTCCGCATCCAGAGAGCCGACAATTATGCACTCATCCTCTTCGGAGAGGTATGCACGTAAATGAAATGGGCAATCGGCAACGACACAATTAACTATAACGCGTTTCGAATCGGATTTGCTGACACGGTATGTAAATTTAGCCGAAATTGACCAGTCTTCCAGTGCAATATAGAGATCCGTAAAAGTGGCAAAAGATTGGTTGGGAACGATGGCAGACATGTTGTTTTGGATTTTTCGTGAGATCGCAATGAGAAATTGTTTGGAGATCGCAACGAGAAATA
>JABYPW010001547.1:0-14816 GCA_016880775.1 Phymatotrichopsis omnivora
ATCAAGCCTAGCTCCACCTCCCATATCCTCTATCTCATTCAAAGGTGCTAAACTATCTGATCCTGAGAAGTTCTTAAGGAAGGCTAAGGACATAAGGAATTTCATTGACCAGTAGAAGAACTACTTTACCCTCCAGGTACATGCCTTCCCCTATGACTAGATCAAGACCAGGTTCACATCTACATATATGACAGGTATAGCAGTGACCTGGTGGAGAGCCAATGCTCACCAATAGACCCAGCAGAACATTATATAGGAGGATTTCACTGAAGCAGTAAAAACCTACTCTAGAGCCTTTACCACTAAGCCTTAGGCTATTTAGGAGATCATTAATACCAAACAGACTAAGGGTATCCTCTCCTACCTCACCTTTATAGAGGCTCTCAACCAGGTCACCTAGTATGCCCAAGAAGCCTTTAAGTTTTAGGTTGAGAGGGGGCTGAAGGAAGATCTCTATTTGGCAATGGTAGCCTAGACCTAACACAATACCCCTATAGTAGAGTAGCTTTCTCATATAGCTTAAGTGGGCCTAGCAATGGAGGATGCCTGGGTAGCCATCTAGGAGTCCCAGAAGGGACATTTGACTAAGTAGACATCTGGCTAGTCTACTCCTTCTAAGCTGAAAAAGACCTAGGATAAGCATCTCTCAGGGTCCACTTCCTAGGACAAAAGGAAGCTTCCTCAACTCACTAAGGAAGAGAAGGAGTAGGCTAAGAAGAATAAGGACTGTGTACACTACTTGTCCAAACACCACAGTATTAAGGACTGCTACTCAACTTAGAAGTTCTCCATCTCCGCCATCAAGATTGCTTCCTCCTCTAAGAGGAAGGTATATGATAATAGGAACTCCTCCTACTTGAAGCAGCAAAAGACATGTGTAGCTGCTAGAGTGGTCAATCTCCTAGATGACTGGAAGGATGGGGACAATATCCCTATGGTGTAAGTGCTTTCTTTACTAAGGAGCTGGTATTTGGAACCATTATTCCATTCTCAGTGGGTGGGCCTGCCAGCATTGAGGCTAATGTAATTTATAATACCCATGAGTAATATGTTATGACCTGATGTCTATTATGACTATTCTGATACCCTTATGTATTATTTTCCTTCTATTATAGATGTGTTGGCTAGAGGTTATGTTTTCCTTTCTTTCTATAAGTTCTACCTGAGGAGGACCTATACTGGGTTAAAATACACTGGCTGTATAGCAGACCACCACTCTTTATTATTGTTTACATAGATTCCTTTTCTTTGTTACTACTTTTCCAACTCCTGCATTTTCAGAACAACTTCCTTGTAGACAAGATGTATAGTGAGCTCTGGCCATGACTTTCCTGGGAGAGATCAGGGAATGTATTTGCTACCACTATTATATCAACCATCATTTCCTCTAAAGAAGGCCCTACCAAGAGCAGGTGTATTATGGTTCCAGTGACTCTTCACTGGAAAACCAATTCGATTGAGGGTCCCTAAGTACATGTAATTATAGCTACAGCCAAGCTAGACAAAAGAGCCACCAGCGCTTACATCTTAGATTGGCTTCCTGTCCCTTAGAAGAAATAGTCATAGGTGGTCAACATCTTCACCTACAATAGTTCCTGCAGGTAGGAGTAGTACTATACACCCAAGCTACAAATATATGTCCTCAACCATTGCGAACTTATTGATTTCGACATTAGCCCTATGCCTCCAGATGTAGATATATATCTTCCTATCAAGTGGTTCTAAGATCATAAACCACAGGTCAATTATGACTAGGCTATTCTTATAGGATTTCCCTCCTCTAAATGTAAGAACTATTTTGTGACACCTTCTATCTATATAGCCTTGGCATTTGAATTGATCAGGGATGATGACTTCTACACCAACTCCAAAGATATCAGTGGTGGGCTGCTTACATAGGTGGACACCCTAGCCAATGAAGGAGTTGTCTATCCTTGGTGTGCTGCCATGACCAGAGCTCCTGTCAGTGAGTTCGCTAATCTCTTTATGCAGTCTTCCATCTCCTCGACCTCTGAAGGTGATAAGTGGGAACTGATATATCCTGCTGTCTTCTCTGAACATTTAACCTCTTCACTCCCTCCCTATTGGGAATGGAATTGTAAAATTGATTTGAAGGAAGGGATGACTCCTCCCTAGGGCCTACTTTACTATCTATTCGAGACTGAGCTCTAGGCCCTATATAAGTACCTTGATCAGATGATCAAGGAGGGGGATATTAGGCCCTCTAAGTCTCCTGTAGGTAATCTTATCTTGTTTATAAATAAGGCTGATAGTTTCCTCTGCCTTTGTATTAACTACTAGGGTTGGAACAAGATTGTTGTTTAAAACCGCTATCCTCTACCCCTTATAGGTAAACTTAGAGACTGGATCAGCAATGCAAAATGGTCCACCAAGCTTGACATTGAAAATAGCTACAAACTTATTCACATTGCTAAGGGTGATGAGTGGAAAACTTCTTTTTGGACTCATTATGGCCAGTACGAGTATTTAGTGATACCATTTGGTCTCAGCAATACCCCTACTATCTTCCAGGAAATGATAAACATCATCTTTTACAATCTCCTTGATCTATGTGTCATCATCTACCAGGATGACATCCTAATCTCTACCGTAACTAAGGAAGAACATGACTACCTTGTACATAAAGTCCTCAAGTGCCTTAACCACCACAAGCTAGCACTCAAACTGGCTAAGTGTATCTATGCGGTCTATGAGGTGGCATTCCTTAGGTTTATCATCTCTGATAAGGGCATTAATATCTCTAAGGATAGGATTCAAGCTATTTAAGATTGGCTAACTCCTACTACAGTTCATGATATCTACTCCTTTTTGGGCCTGGCAAACTTTTATCGGGTCTTCATCCAAGGATTTTTGATGATTGCTACCCCTATGACAAACCTCACCAAACGAGACTAACCCTGGACCTGGGACTCTCAGCAGTAATCTGCCTTCAACACCCTTAAGGCCTTCCTTACCTCTATGCCTATCCTTGTCTACCACAATTCTCAAGTCCCTCTTCAAGCTAAAACTGATACTAGTGACTTTACCTTTAGGGGCGTACTGTTGAACTAGTTTCCTGACAACTCTATTCACCCATTAGCATTACACTCTCAAAAGCTTGAACTAGTAGAGTATAATTACAAGATCTATGACAAAGAGATGCTTACAGTGTTTGACTGCCTTGATATACAGTATAGACATTGGTGTAAGGGGATGGCTCATCCAGTGCTAGTAGTGATAGACCATAAGAACCTGGAGTACTTTGTAACCACTTAGCTCCTCTCTAGGAGACAGGCCTAGTGGATGGAGAAATTGGGCACCATCGATTTCCACATAGTGTATCAGCCAGGTAAGTCCAATGATGTGGCTGATACTTTGAGCAGACATGGGGACCATGTCCCTATAGAGAGGGCACCTGAACTCAGTCTTCTTTTTCTCAAGAAGGGGTAGTAAAATGCTGCAATTGAGAAGTCGTACACCTTGCTCATTCTATCCTTTTACCAAGACTTGAGAGAAGCTGTTGCTGCTGACCCTGAATGCTAATGTATTCTTAGCTAAGTACAGGAACCATAATAATTTCATGATGGCCTTCTAATGTGGAATAGTTTGTAGTATGTCCCCCCTTCTCTCTGTACTGAGGTTGTCAGGTCCAGGCATGATCACCCTATAGTAGGCCACTTAGACCAAGATAAGACTGTTGATCTTATTGACAGAGATTTCTACTGGCCATATTGATGGCAGGATATAGCTGAGTATATCTCTACATATGACCAGTGCCAATAGAATAAAGCCTACTGATACAAGGCCTATAGGCAACTTCTTCTATTAGAGATACCTTACCAGCTGTCAGAATCAATCTCTTTAGACTTTATGACAGACCTCTCTCCTTCTGATAGCTTTACCCTAGTATAGGTAATTGTTGATGATTTTTCTAATATGGCTCATTTCATCCCTCTCAGCGCTAATGTTGACTCCAGGCACCTAGCTAACATTTTTGTCCACAAGATTTGGAAATACTACAGCTTACTGGCCAACATTATTTGTGACATGACCCCAAGTTTGAAGCCTTCTAGGGTTATGTGATAGATAATCTCAGGGTTCGGTTATCAAAAGAGTACTACTGCTCACCCCTAAAAAGATAGATAAACTGAATAGCTTAACTAGGTCCTGGAAGCTTATTTACACACCTATGTTAACTTTGAGCAATAGGATTGGGTTTTCTTTCTTGCCCTAGCAGAGTTTATATACAACAATGCTAAGTTATCCTCCACCAGGGTATCCCCTTTCTTTGCCAACTTCAGATATCACCCTTCACTTGATGCTATCTAGACAATTACTACCTACTGGGGAAGTCAGGTACTCACTGATGAATGGACCACCATCCAGCAATATCTTTTCAATGCTTAGTAAAAGATGGTTACATGGTATGACAAGTCTTAATAGCCCTTCCTAGTTCTTAAGCCCAGTGACTACATCCTTCTCAAGCAAGATGATATCACCCCCTCCTGACCTTCCCATATATTATATGCTAAGTTTATAGGTCCCTTTAAGGTAATCAAGCCTATCAGACCTCTAGCCTACAAACTCAAGCTTCCCTTTTGCTAGAAGATATACCCTATTCTCCATATCTCCAAACACAAACCATACTATGTCTTAGGATGATTTCCTGTGCACCCTCCTCCTACCCCTGAGATTGAGGAGGGCAAAAACTACTTATTTATTTCAGAAATCGTCAAGGTTCAGAATAACTAGAAAACTAAGCAGGTAGAGTATTTGGTGTTGTAGGAAGGATATTCTCAGGATGAGGGGAACTAGGAACCCTTGAAGTCACTGCTAGTGAATGGTGAACCTATCGATACTCTTGTGACCTATTGATAGGCCTGTGTAGAGGCAGAGTTAAAAGCCACTGAGTTAGAGGAGGCTCCACCATATAAGTGGAGAAGGAGGAATTGAGGTATGTATAGTTGCTCTTTCCTCCATAGTTGATTTCCCTTAAATGCAGTGGGGTAACACCATTGTGTCATAGTATAATCCTGAGTCCCCTTTAAGCTCTATTGAGTCAGGAAAATCTCTACCTATAGGCTGTAGGAAACTATTCACCATTCTGGTTGCTCTCAGGAGTGGTTGAAGAATCAATATAAAGGTAACTCCTATGTGCATGGGGACCATGCGCATTAGAAGGGGCATAGTATTATGAACACCAGTAGTGGTCACATCATTGGTACTCAGTATGATGTGCTATGATAGAAGTTACACTTAGAATGTCAACATATGAGTATGCCATCTCTATTCCTTCACTATTGTATTAAGCACCCTAGAGACAGTCCTCTATCACATGACCTTATGGTATGGCATGGCATGGTGTAGCTTTGCCATTAGCCCTAACTAGGCAAAGAGAGTCAGCTGTATAGTTACTATATGATTAGCTATCAGCATGATGTGATATTGGCCTAGTCAGCCATGAGATCATGATTAGGCAATTAGACTTGTATTATAAGAGATTATCATAAATCAGGAGTGACACCTAAGAGAATGATAGGTGATCATAGTCAAATCGAGTACTAATTATATCCTGTCCTTTCCAGACTCTCCTACAGGTTTTAGTGATTATGAATCAAGGGATGGTTTAGATTATGAAATAGTTCCCTTTGTTTCTATTTCATTTATCATCTCTATATTAGCTCAAGTTAAAGGAAGTGTATTTAGGTATGCAGGTCTTTCTTGTCTCTGTCTCTTCCTTCTTTTCCTCTTTAGTATATAGCTACCTTGTCTTCTCTGCAATCACCATTGTGAAAGCCTTTGGAGCTATCTTCAAGTCTTAAAGGATATATTTGTCTTTCTCATCTTCTACACTTAAAGTCTACCTCAAATATCAAAGGAAAGATATCTTCTAGTTGAGCTTTCATTTAGCTGAGATATCTGAGTTTACTCAGTAATGTTTACGAAGCATACCTAAGGTATCTTTACCTAGTCAAATACATTTATCTAGGGTGATCTATCACACTATTAGTTCTATTGTTAGGCTAAATAGTCCTCTATGATACAATCCCTATCCAGGATCCTATTTATGTAAAAGAGGCTAAACAATCCTTGCTTGAGATCAAGGCTTGGTATTGTGAAACAAAATGTGTTAAAAAAGTACAGAAAGTTATGATAAAAGTTATGAGTCAAATTTAAGAGTTTAAAGAAGCTTAAGAAATACGGAAGAGGATATACTTCTCCCTTAGTTCACTATTGGATGGGTAGGGTATGTACATAAACTTAATTGCAAAGACATAGCCATATACATAGGAGTGATCTTGCTAAGTGCTATCAGGGTAACCCTTCATACAGCTATTGAGGTCATCAGTTGCATTTGCTTACAAGGACTAAACCTGTAATTAGGCAACCTTGCACAGTTAGGGAAAACTCGCTTATGCTATAAAACCTGCAACCAACTAGAAATTCATAGTATGGAATGAGGCGAGTGGGATTTGAACCTATGACATTGTGCATTACCACATAATGACACTAGGACAGCTATACTACTAGACTATCCTCCCCTTAAGAAATAAGGAATAGAAACCAGGGACCCTGTCTTTTCACTATACAGAGGCAAACCTTACAACACCTGAGAAAAGAAGCAGTAAGAAGCAAAAACACTATATACACTATAACAAGGGAAAGCTATTTATGTTATTGTATGACATACTAAACACTTAACCAAGGTCCTCCTACTAAATAGAAAAAAGACAAGAGAAGAAGGAGGAAGGGATTAGGATTCTATTTTCTTCTTGAGTCTAGCCTGATTGACCAGCTTATCATCTTTGGTCATGGTGACAATGTAAGTCAGGCAGCCTAGGTTAGGGGTAGGTCTTTGGAGGAGATAAAAAAATTAATTCATTTCAGTCATAGTGCTGAGACCACTATTACCACAGCTAATATCGAGAAAGAAAAACTTATCACCTATAAAAATCAAAATAGCTAGAGGCCAAAACTGATTGAAGAATCTTGCTAAAGCTCAAGTTTTAAATGGTACTGTTACAATTGAAACATGCAACAATTAGTTGGGACAGTAGAATTCATGACCGTCAAACCTAATGACCTCACATACAACCGCCGAGAGTGATGCCGAAGCCTGCTCTTGAAGCAACCCACACGTTATCAAATGACTCCAAAAAATGTTGTCCAGATCCCTAAGTAGTCTACTAGTAATCACAGTTGTTAGTGAATTAAAATCATACACATGGACAATTGTGTAGGAAGAATCGGCAAAGGAAATTTAGATCTCGGAGTGTGAGAGTGACGAAACTGCAACGCACCACCATGCGACAATTGCAGCTGCCTGTTGCGACACCCACTTATCGCCGCCTTCCTGACCGTCCCCTAACGATGCGCCTTCGACCTCGGAAGTGTTTTTTTTTTTTTTTTTTTTGTGAAAACTTAAGCCTTATAAGCCCTTCCCTTCGATTAGAACTCCTGCTTACACGTCGAGAATTTGGAATTTTTTTTTTTTTATTCACTTGGTACTTGGGAATCTGCCCATCTTTTGTTCGTTGCGAGAAAATAAATTTTTTTTTTCGTAGATATGTATACGCACATTGCCTCGCTGGCACGTGATGGCTCGCTTAACTGTGACATACGTTGGTATCAGAAAAGTGCTTGGCATCCGTCCATATGCGATTACACAAATATGATATCATAACAAAAGTCGAACCTGGTACATGTACTACTAACTTAATCTCATCGCTGTCTCCCTTTGCAAGCCTTCAAGCTCCCTTTTTAAATACATGAAGTTGGCGCTCTCCTTCTTCGCTCCTCAGATTGTATTTTGAGGCAACATTTACGAAACAACCTTTGCCAAACATTCAACAAAATATCTTTCGCACATCCATTTTCCACCTTTCAATCTCACCAGCATTTCTCCGATCTATGTTGAATACCACCAAAGGGGATTTTCGTATCGCTATTCCATTATCGGGTTCATGAATCAGCGCTCGACTTCAATCGAGACAAGTTGTGAGAGTTATATCATGAAACAATTCGCAGGGAAGGCATAAAAAAAGAGGATCCATTGACTCCTGCGAAAAAATATATTGATGACCTCGGCCTGTCAAAAAGCTTCATTAATTTCCGGATGTCGCGTGCGGCCCGTTTCAAGGTTCATGGGGCGGTCTCAACATTCCCAATCCTCCGAAATCTCGGCCACCCCCACCGTTTCCGGCCAATGGCTATCATATTCCAGAACGCCATCTTAGGATCTTCCGGTTCCTTATGCATTCTTCGACTAATACTCTTCAGGGCAGGATCTTTCCGTATCAACCATATCCTCGCCGATGCTTCCGGCTTTGAATTTGGTATCAGTACGTTATAGGTACGGAATCCCCATTACGCCAACAGCAAATAACTCCATTCCTCTAAAATTTGCAAAGCAGCTGTCAGTGAAAAAAGGAAAATTAATACTAAAGACAAGGAACATACCCAAAGTGGCCACCAAAAAAACACATCTGCAGTCGAAAATCCACCGGACACATATGCCTTGTCCTCTTCCTCTCTCCCTTCTTTCACAAGCACGCTGGCCGTCGCTTCCCTTGCGCCGTTAACTTATCTTCAGAACCTGTAGAAGATGTAATGCGCAGGCTATGACTTTAATCCATAACATGCTTGATTTCCCTTAACGTGCAAGCGGATCCCTTCCCGAACCCAAATTTTTACAAGTGCTTGTGCTACAAACCCAAGTTTTTATCTGGTGTAGGGCAACTACTCTAGCGGCAAAAGGAAAGGCGGTAAGTCTCGGGTGTTAGATCCACGAGAGTGTGAGGTGAAGCCCACCGGCATTAGATCTTGAAGGCGGGAGTGCACAGCACAAGACGGGCCCCCTACGTACACAGAATACTGTTGAATTTGTATTAGGGATCATCTTTTTTTGCCTTTTTACGATTGATTCCGCATACACACTATTCAAGCAACAACAGCACAGCAACATGTATATGTAGCAAGAGTAAGAGACAGCAGGAGGCTCCCACACATCCGCGGACTAAACCACAGCACAAAACAGTACTGAAACCAGCCTCGGAGTTAGTTCACACCTTCGCGTGCTTCACACTCAATCATTCAATAACTCCTTCGTATCGCATACGCACCACCTCGGCTCATCTGCAGTCACTCGCAGCTCCATACACTCACCGGGACGGAGAAGGCTCTTCAACAAATTCTGCAGATATGCGCTTCGCAATCGCGTAATATATTCTTGTTAGCAAGTTACTTCGGGCTGAAGCCTCCATGATTCCGGTTTCGCCGCGAAACAAAGCTGTTTCGGCATGTATTACCGGGGCTATTTAGAGCGTATTAAACGGCTTAGCAGAGCTTGTTGGGGTTTCATTTCGGATTTTGTGACATGAGAATAAAACTTAAGCAAAAGTCCAAAGCTGACGGATGTGTGGTTAAGCGGGAGTTTCCGTGGCTGATTAGCTACTGTAATGTGTAAGTACGTTTCCTTCAGCGTCTGATGGCCTTGCTTTTATCTGACCTAAGTTGAAACAATATTAGTGATTTTAGATTTTCGTTCAAGTCTGTTATGAGACAATTATAGAACAGGCTCCCCGCCCATTTTCTTCTTCCGTGCACGCCATCGAATCAACTAAGGCAAGGCTTTCCCTTGGCCCGCTGCTGTGGTTCAGTGGCTTCTCCACTCAAAATGCCACACTCTCTACCCGGTAGACTAACTCAATGCAAATCTAAAAGTGAATAAGCAGGTCCGAGTTTGGGTTTCTTAACGCTGCGTGTGGCTCGAGAAGGCTGAGACCAAATTTTGGTCCTAGGGAAAGAACAGACTCGCGTTCGAGCTTCCCTATAGTATTGGATGACGGACGACAAGATACCAAACAAAATAGGTGCCAGCGAAACGATATAAAACACTCACGTAGCGCCTCGCGTGCAAACTCTACAACGCGTCGTTTGGCAGCAGGAGGGCAAGGATGCGCGGAGGAGGTAGATTAGTTTGTTTTGTTTTGTTTTGTTATGTTTTATTTTACTTTGCAGGCGGTTTTTGGTTTTTGTGGAGTCACGATAGGGCTTGCGCTGGTTATTCCTCGGGTTAAAGCAAGCTTGGTCATTTATATTTTAGTGACTTTTGAACGCTTGTATGGCTGGCATGAGACTCTCCAGTCTCACTCTCACCAGGCCCGGGGAACAAAGGTTTGCTCAACTCACTATGTAGGTAATAACGTATCGTACATTGCTCCTCCGAGAAAGGTGCATTGCAAATCGTGAGATAAAGACACTGGAATCGGCCAGCGAATCGGAAAAGGACTTGTCCGTATGGCGAGCGGAGAAGCGTGATGAGGGGCCATGGAGTACGGAGTCGCCTTAACGCCATGGAGTGAGTACGCATGGACCAACGCTTTCTGGGCATGTGCATGTAATGTAGCGTAGGACATTGTAAGGTATGTACTAAGTATATTATATAGAGTAAATCTCCGTTAGTAAAAGAAAAAAAAAAATGCTGTGGCTAGTTGTATGTGCTCTGCTCTACATGTACCCTACGTGTGAAGCGGAGTCAGGTGGGTGGTGGGGGAAGCCGGAAGTCATCTCATCATTGGCCTCCAAAGTTGAACCAGAGAATTTTTTTGTTTCCTTTTGAAGTAGCGATCACCAGGTTTAAAGGGCTTCGCGAGGGGAAGTGCACGACGCATCCTCCGGGGGGGTACGTAGCATAGTCAGCGCTTCATCGGGAAGAACCCAAGCCAAGGCAATGACCCCTTGGTACATTCCTCTTCACCAGGGGGTCTGCCAAGTGCGCTCGTGTGCATAATGTATGGAGGGTATGTAAAAAAAAGTACATGTACCAGTACATTACTAGTACTTTGCATGTGCAGGTATGCACATACCGCTCACTTTCCAACGAATGTGATAAACACCACGAGCCACCACCTCAACAACACCTCGGGTTTGGACAGAAGGTCGACGCATACCCTAGATGCTGCCTTGACGGAGTAACGCTTCAAAAGAGTTCTCGCTTTGATTATGCCCTCGTTCTTTCACTTCCAGCAGGGCTCCGACACGCGCTCACTTCCCCCTCCCGAAACAGAGTCGCTGCGTTATGGTAGATTTCGTGCGTTTCCGGCGGCGAAACGGGCTGTGGGAAGTATATTCGAGGCGCTAGGTTTGGACGGAAGCGATTTGCCCATAAACGAGGGCTCCCGCTCGAGAGTTACGGATTACGGGAGCATAATAATTAGCAGCCGAAATGGTCCAAGTCCTGACGAGGAAGAGGAGGAAAAGGACGAAAGGTGGTGGTTGGATAGGGTACTGATAAGTCCGCGGCGACCGATGGTTGAGAAAATGGTGGGGACGTGGTGGAGGAGAATCGCCGTCCTGGTATTACTGCCGGCGGGAATTGTAAGTTTGTGCAGGAGTTGCCGATGCACAGATAACTGCGCATGCTGTGAACGTGCGTACATGTCCCACTGCATTAAGCAGGTAGGCTAACAGCTTCCACGAATTACTGTTGATAGGTCATCGCATGGTGCGCAATACCGTTTCCGACATCTCCGCTTGGGGTTGAAGGCCCTAACCCAGCGCACGACGGCTGGTGTCGCTTTTCAAATTTCACTGGCCATGGAAATCAAAAACATGGAAAGAACTCTACCATGAGTATGTCGGTTGTACTGCTCCTTATGGGTGCTTTGGGCAATGTCTTCGACATTTCGGTTATCCGTGGGATGATAAGTTCCTTTTTCCACCATGCCTGGGAATCCACACCTGTGCCTATTCCGGGCCATGGAAATGGTGGAGGTGGAGGAAGCCCGGGCCATGGAGAGGCATTGGTGAAACTGAACTTCTGGTTTTTCCTAATTGTTTATTACGGGTTTTATAATTTGATTGGACTGTTGTGGATGACAAAATTATTCAATTTATATAGCCTTAATTGGTATTTCGCACCCCCCACGCATGCACTCGTCTTAACCAAACGCTCGATGCATGAAAAGGAATTATCGTTGTTGACAAGATAATAATGGATCATGCAGGTGGCCTCCGCGACTAGGGTTTCCTCTAGCTTTTACTCTTTTCAACGTCCTTCCCCTTATACTCGTAATACCGTTCTATTATAGCCTACCTTCGGCGCTTATAAACAACAACCTCACGTGGATTCTCTTCACCTTCACCATAATGTCTTGTCCAGTCATCATCGCCTTCCTCGTCTTACTTTCCGAACGACGTTCCGGCCATGTAGGGGTACGCCAAGGCCTCAGCGACACACAGTTAATCTTCTCTGCCTCGCCTTCATCGCGGCGATTCCTTGACGAAGATGATCCTCGGCGTGCTGCTGGCTGGAGGGGAAGGGTTCGGAGAAGGGATGGATGGGGATTGGCGAGATCCTATGTGAGATTTTTCTGGTTTTGTGGAGCGTTGTTGTTATCTTTGGTAGGCTTTGTGCTCGGAGAGGCGTATGCGGAGGTTTATCTTAGGACTCTACCGCATGATTCGTTGGAAACGGTCGTTTATGTGTGGAGCTGGGTAGCTACTATACATTTATTAGATGCCATTACGGGGTGGATACTGGGCGCACGGGTTGGAAGTTATCCATTGGGATGGGTGTTTAAATTGTATTTTGGGCTTACCTACCAGGTGTTTATCTCATTTTTTGCGGTTGAAATTCCGTTCGCTAAATTTTGCTAACGATGGATAGACCTACGTTCGCGCTCTATATGCTCGCCTGCGATCGCCATCACAATTTGCATACCTGCAGCTGCTTTCTTCCTCTATTGTGATTGTCTATCAACCGCTATCGATGACTAAAATATTCCATCGCTCCCTGTGCCTTTTGGGGATAAATGGGCAGAACTATAAGGAATATCAAAAATTTGTTGGAAGGTCATTTTATCTTCGGGGACTGGCGGAGAATGTTAGCATGGTTGCGTGGCTGGGTTGGGTCGCTGTGCTACATTACGGTGCGAATACCAAGGTTTGACTAACAATTAACACCGTCTCACTCTGGTTATGGCATTCCATTAACAAAATAATTCAGGTCTATCCTTATTTTGCGTTCTCAGATACGGAGAACTCGGACACAGAGAATCGGTATACATTCAAACTCACATTCCTTGCGTCTCTGGCCACTTGGGGATGTGAAATTGTTGCTGGATGGATTGTAAGACGAATCATGAAGTGGGGTTTTGGATTTAATGTTACAAAAGAGGCAGTAGAGGATTTTAAGGCGCATCCGGGATTGGTGCCGGCTTGTTTGTAATGCGCTTCACCCCCCCCCCCCTCCCCTTTTCCTCCTTTTTTCTTTCCTTGACCCAGGAAAAAGATTTAAACTGATTTGAAATAAATAGGACGGTGATGATACATGTGTTGCAAAATATGTTGTTTTCGATTATTCGGATGAGATTTTATTGATGGAGGTTTGTAGTCTTTCTTTGCGATCCTGTTATGTAAGGTTTTTTTTTTTTTTTTTTTTTTTTAATATATATATCGCTACCAAGGCCTCGCAATATGTATATGATTGTGGATATGATAGATAATATCAGCGTTTTCAACGGAGGTCGGACGCATATGGGATCAAAGAATTAGTAATATATTTTGGAAAAATTTCGGAGAAAATAGATGATTATGAAATATAATGTTTAATGTTACCATTGTAGGATGGATGTCGCATATTTGTGACTACAATAGAGGAGCCCAAGACAAGGATCACTAAAAAGGAGCATATGGTGCGGACGGATATAATCGAGTGATGAGCCGTGATTTCATTCAGTAGCGTCTTGCGTCTCTTGCCTTGCGCGTATACCTTATGAGCCCTGCAGAGATTTAAATGCCATCCTGGACACCTTAGGGAGTTATTGGGTGGCCTTTAAAACTCTTATCCGCTGCCAAAATCGTGTTCCTGTTGGGTTCCAAACATACGCAAACCGCACATTCAGTGAGAGCCAGCTTCAAGTATAACATGTGCACGATACGCACTCTTATGACAAAGATTGGATTAAAATATCTACGTACCCGAGTATCCATGCCGGAATTAAGCAGCTGCGCATGCGCTTACCAGTGGCACTCTACCTGGAGCTCGTCTATGCATGCCATTCGCTTCGGTATTTCAACTGGCCATGTTTCGTCGGTAATCGTGATAAAAATTTGATTACCCAGAAAAAGGGGCAAGTGGCGCTACGTATGCGAGCATGCCTCGGAGTAGTATTTATCTGAAGCCATAAGTTGACGCGGAAGAACCCGTAGCGATCAAGCAAGGGGCTGTGAAACGAAAAGTCTGTGGCACTACCCTGTAATTGACCTCTTAGACGTGAGCCACATCTCGAACACCGGTGTGGAAAAGTGGTACCAGTGGACTTTATTTCGTTTAGGTGCGTAATCGTTTCTTGTACCGTCAATTTTGTACATGTGCATGTGCATGTACTCGTACATGAACATGGATCTGGAGGATTTAAGCTTGTGGGCTTCTAACAGAGCCTAGACCTAAGAATTATTCCGGCAGACACCGCCGATAGTATGCCTTTCGATCCCCGAATTCTATAGAAAGATCGCCTTTGACATACCACAGCTACCTTTAGAGGTCAGGGGACGAACCATCTCGATGTATAAACCATCTTTTCCCCCAGCTGGCAAAAGCATCCCGTAAGCATCCGGTGAGCAGCACGAAGAAACGTCCCGCATGATACCACTGGTAACGAAAGACACACCTCCCCCTTAGATAACGAACCATAATTCATTTTCCCCAGCTTTTTAAAAGTTTCGCACTGCGCTAATCGATGGGTTTCGCCGGCGAAAATTTAATTGCATCCCAAGATATTGTGCATGTACATGTATTAGTACATATAGAG
>JABYPW010001548.1:0-14813 GCA_016880775.1 Phymatotrichopsis omnivora
TTTTTTTTTTTTTTTTTTTTTTTTTTTTTTAATTACTTTTCCTTGGAATCCTGGGCTTTGGTGTTCGGGTTGGGTTTTTCGGGTTTTCGGCGGGGTTTTTTTTTTTCCCCCCAATCTCACGGTGTGCCTCACATTACAATTAATCGTCAAGAACAGGAAAAAAATAAAATAAAAAGGATTTCGAACGGCGCTTTGGTATTTTAGCGGTCCCCCAGCGAACAATTTTCATCCCAATCATCTTCTTTGTTTTTTCTCCCTCACTTGTGGTTTTGCAAGGGTTCCGGTTGTTAGTACTAGTACATCTCCCTTTTTGTTCCCCACATGATATGCGGTCGCCTAACTTCAAATTCCCGCAGAACATTGTTTGCCTTCCACTTCAAAGAGCCATCTCATCACCGTTCCCAAAATTTAGCTTGCCGGTTCTGCAATAGCCGTCCTCTCGGATCTTTAATTAGCTAATAGCATAATACCTTAAGCCACGATCGGGGCTTCTTCTATCTTCGATTTCCTTCGCCTTCGACTCATCGTCACCGATCATCTTACCGCAGACTTTTAGAATATCTTTGCGCACCCCATACGAGATGTATAAAGATATATGGAGTAACGGCTCTACCCATTGCGATAGATTTATTAAGAATGGTGAGCAGCCCTTTTAATTAAGCAATCTTGCTTTTGTTTCACACACCCAGCACATAAGTTTAGGAAATCTTGTATTTCCTTCTTGCTACAGGGAGGCTTTTTCAACGAGAGTTGCCATGAGATGCCTAAGATTCGCGTAAATGATTTTTTTTTTTTTTTTTTTTCTTCTCTCTCTCTCTTTTTAAGTGCATCTATGTCAACTCTCCCCGGGTGCCCATGTGTTGATATCCTGCCTTAGCGATCTGGTTTTCTACTCCTGAATATACACACATGCTACTTCGGACATACCTTTCCTTCTCTTGATTCCTTTTTCGTTGCTATTCCATAAATATTTGAGGATGGAATATACTCATATATAATCTACCAATAGGAGAATGCCATCGTGAAAATTGTAAATGGACCCACAGTATGCCTGAAAACGGAAAACTGGCGCCGTTATGCAAAAGATTTTTTGAGAATAAAGGTAATATCACCGTGCTCGAGAACTGCCTGATTATGGGTGGGGAAGGGACAAGCAAATAGTCATGGTCATGCTAATATCATCTGGAATCATGAAGATGGTTGTGAGAAAGCCCAGTATTGCAAACTTTCGCATATACCTGCTGGCATATACGCGGACCGTCTTCAAAGAAATAATTTCCTAAACAATCCTACTTCTGCCAAGCCTACCTCCAATACGACTCCTACGCCGTATATAGCTCCCTTATCTCACCCGGCTCATTCCTCTAACGATGGCCCCTTAAGCCAGGCAGGCCCAACGGGCCGCATGGATCTAGAGGCGGGAAGTTTTTTGGGAAGTAGCTATAACTCGAATGCCAGGGCTTATGGAGACGATGCTCCACCAGGACCCTTTCAAAAACCTCAATCTTTCAGTTATGGCTTCAGAAACTTTGATAGAAGGAATTGCCAACAGATTTGGGGGAAGCCCGCGCCGCCCCACTATGACGTGCCATGTCCACCGAGTTCGGGAGGGGATTGGAATTGGGGGCGGCCACGACCTGTTGACAACCGCAATCAAGTCGCCCAATCTTTCAACGCGAAGCCGTCCGGAAGTTTTGAGGGCAGAAATCATTCGCAGACAGGACAGAATTTGGAATCGCAAGTTTATCACGGATCATCGACATCGTGCGGCGCTCGGAGACAGCAGGGGCCACTATGGGGCTGCGGCGAGCGAGCCGTTCAACCCTTCCGTGGGAGCTCCGTTTTCCCTGCAGGAATGACTAGTCAGCAAGAAGCGCAAAACACCGTACGGCAAAATTTTGGCATGCAGAGGGCGAATCCGCTGCCTTATAGGGATTGGAGACAAGATAACCTACCGTCAAACCATGTTCCCCAAGCTTCACAACCTTCAGATGCGAGCGCGATCCAAAAAACTGAGATTAGAAATTATCAACAAAGGGGACAGGATGTAGGAGTACCATGGATCTGGAATGCGTCGCCAAATGCATCATTCCCGAATGGGGTTCGGGGACGAGAGAATCCGAATCTTCGCGATGGTACGAAGGAGTCATCAGGGTCTGTTGAAAATAGAGTATGGAGAGACGATGGAGCTTCCTTCAAACCCTTAACGGACAAGCAGGAGACTGCATACCGGAGTAGGAGTCATTGGGGAGTTGAAAACGTTTGGTTTGGAAACATGCCTAACGATTTTCGATCATCGAGCTCTTGTCAAGATAGGATTTTCGGTGAGGGTAATTTTGGAGTTGTTCCTCCGAGTGCAGGTGAACATATATCTTCAAATAGCCATTTGCCGATCGGGAGTGAATACGACAATAGCAAGATGTGTCAAACCCCTGCTATCGATCGTCCGTGCGGAACCACACAAAGGCAACCTGAAACAAAATTGGTACCCGAATCGTTGGAAAATCGGCGAGGTTCTTCAGATATTGATCGAGTGATTGACAGTGATCCATTGAAGAAACTGAATCCCGCGAGCACGATGAAATCTCCCGAAAGTAGTTTAACGGAGGGCCAGGATGGGAATGTTACTAAGGGGCATGGTGTAAAAAGAGCTCGAGAAGATGAAACAAACTTAACCAGCACTGAAGCACGGCGTCCAGCTAAACCCTCCGCAAAAACATTAAGGATCCCGAAAGAAAGGCCCAAACAAACTGCGTCAGTTGCTACCCAGACAGATCCGCCTTCCGATTCTTTTGGTACTCAAACGGACTTGCCTCCCAATTCTTCTGGCAGTCAGACGGACTTGCCTTCCATTTCTTCTGGCAGTCAAACGGACTTGCCTTACGATTCCTCTGGAACTCAGGCTGTTTCATTCTGTCCTTCCTTCAATATCGAAGCTAAGGTATCCCCTTCCAATTTCCTCTGTAATGGCGACAATTGTAAACACAGCAAGCCTATAAACCAGAACCAGAGGAAAATAATAAAACCGGTAGCAAGTGGAGGATCACATCTTTCACCATCTTCCAACCAAACAACCGGAGACACCGCTCCTTTCTGCGCTAATACTAATCACGCCGAGTCTGTCAGCCAAAATTTCGCCGGAAAACACACCCGAGACATGGAAATGAGTACTTATTGTCCTAGAGCCGGAAGTCAATCGGTGTACGAACAAGCTGAAAAACCTTTAAATGATGAGTTGGCAATGGCGAAGTACGAAAAAGTCCTCGATTCCAGTACCGAGCCGGCTCGGAAGCGGCCAGCGAAGGGCCATTGTATTTATTCTAGCAACGGCCAGAATTGTGATAGCAATAAACCTTTTAGCTCGTTCCAAGAATCGAAGGGTACTATAAACAGAGAAAGCGGTTCAGCAAGTCTTCAGGGGCTTTCTTCTGTTGAAGAGCATACAGAGACGGGCATACCTGCAAGTCGTGATGCCTATGCAGCTGATGAGCACAAATATTCAAGG
Organism: Phymatotrichopsis omnivora; assembly: GCA_016880775.1. Taxonomy (NCBI): domain Eukaryota; kingdom Fungi; phylum Ascomycota; class Pezizomycetes; order Pezizales; family Rhizinaceae; genus Phymatotrichopsis; species Phymatotrichopsis omnivora. The sequence goes on from JABYPW010001548.1 coordinate 3,506, forward strand.
CTGGCAATTTCTCAGGGTGCAGGTGATACAGCATTCTTTGATAATAGGGCAGTGCGTGCTAATAACCGCTTTGAAAACCAACATTGCCGAAGGGAAGTTCGCCCAAGAGCTTACGCACCTGCTGGGGACTTTCGCACGCATACACCACCTTTCGCCAAGTGGGATTCAGATACGCCTTTATGTAACCCAGCGGCTTCCGACAGGAGCTCCTCCACCCCCAGAGCTCCGTTCGATGAAGGAAGAAGTCAAAATTCGGAGAAAACCGTGAAGCTCGATCAATCTACCGATGTCTCCGCGATGGTGAAGAGGGAAAGTTCTGCGTGCAGCTCGCAATCAGAAGCCGATGTAAGATTTAGCGCAACGGGTAGCATAGGCGGAGACGACGGCACGTTTAGTTCTCAGAAGGCTGCGACTGCCAATTTCGAGAAAGCATTGGCAGAGCATCGGATACCAACTGGCCCAGCCGCCATGCGTGACAATTATGGATATCCATGCAAAGAAAAAGGCTATTTCCCACCCCAGCGAGACATGCGCAACAGCCGTACGGATTCTCGACCCGCACAGCAGCCCCTTGAAGAGCGGTCCGGAAATTACTCTCGGGAAAGGTTGGATGCCGGTGTGCAAAACAATAGCCTTCAGACGACGAACGACGACAGTTACCTCAAGGTCATTCGAGATGAGAACTGGAGTGGGAATGGCATTGCTGCGGTGACAAACAACATGCGGCGGGAGCAGCAGCCGGAGGAGCAGCAGCCGGAGGAGCAACAGCCAGGGAGGCGGCAGCTGGAAGAGCAGCAGGAGTCGGAGAGGCAGCCGGAACAGCAACCGGAGGAGCAGCTTGAGGAACAGCAGCCCGAGGAACAGCGGCTGGTAGAGCAGCAGTCCCAGGAGCAGCAGTCCGAGGAACAGCAGCTGGTAGAGCAGCAGCCTAAGGAGGAGCAGCAGCTGGTAGAGCAGAAGCCCGAGGAGCAGCCGCCGGAGGAACAGCAGTTCGTAGAGCAGCAACCTGAGGAGCAACAGCTGGTAGAACAGCAACCTGAGGAACAGCCGCCGGAGGAACAGCAGTCGGTAGAGCAGCAGCCTGAAGAGCAGCCGCCGGAGAAACAGCAATCGGTAGAGCAGCAACCGGAGGAGCAGCAGCCCGAGGAGGGACAGCAGTTGGTAGAGGAGCAGCAGCAGCCGGAGGAGCAGCAGCTGGTAGAACAGCAGCTCGAGGAGCAGCAGCCGGAACAGCGGCAGGAGGACGCTTTCGGGAGTCCAGAACGGCAGTCTTGCGGAAATTGTGGAAGAGGCACCGCTATCGAGATGCCGAAAGCCACAGCCACTAGCTTGGAGCAGCAGTCTTGTGGGGACGGCAGCGAAGTCACAGCTGTTAAGATTCCAGCGCCTGGTAGTGTTGGGGCAGTCGCTTCTACCGAGACGCTAAAAGCTTCTCCCAGCAGCGCGCAGCAGCAGTCGTGTGCGGACGGCAGCCCGGCTGCTATTGAGACTGCTGCCCACGCAAATGGGAACAAGCTCAAGCTCAGCAGCGACCACAAAGACCAAAGCTTTCCAGGACCCGTTCCATCTGACTTTGCCCAAGCTATTGAGTGCCACAACCCTTCATTTGATGGGGCCTTGGCCGACGACATTTTAGAAGCTCCCGCCGACTCACTGTCCATTTCTTCTCGCCCCTCTTCTCCGCCGCCCCTCTCTTTGCTCTCCACAGCACATAGTCCCTCGGAACCGCAGACTCCACCGCAATCGCCCTTTTGCTCCCCTCAGTCCCAATTATCACCACCCTCCCCCAAACCCCATTTATCGTCCCCCTTCCTTCAGCCGCAAGTCACCACCGCCTGCGTCTCCCAATCCCAAATTTTTGGTCCTCCATCCCCCTGTCCAAGCGACGTATCTATTGGTCAAGAAAAAAACAAAGAAACCTCTCCTAGCGAAATGCCTATCTCACGCAAGAAGGAGTCTTGGCAGACTGTTCGGAGAGTTCGTCAGAGGGAAACCTTGATGAATTCGCCGAAGTTGGTTCGTTGGAGCCATGATAGAGATATCAGGGATAAGGCTAATGATTTTCCTTGGTTGGGCCAGGCTAGTAATGGTATGTGCATATTGATGGAAGGAATAGTTGTCTTCCATGCATCGCATACTAATACCTGCAGTAGGTTTGAGTGATGGGCAATTGGTGCATCTGAAGGGACAGTCTCAGGGTTCCAGCCAAGTTCCGTCCAGTGATCGTGCTGGACAGAGCCAAAACAACCAGCGGGTAAGTACCTTCAAAGAAAACTTTCAACACGTATCGCTGATGGTATTTTTAAGAGCACTGCCCAACGTATACCCCCCAGCGGATTTAGTTCCAATATTGGGTTTGCATCTCCCCGCGCGGCCTCTCCTGCTCGGATGAATTACGCTGCTGCTCTTGCGAATGAAGTTGAATCTGCTAAGAAAACGCCCGAGGAAATGCCCATTCAGAAGCAAATCTGCTGGCTTTGCGGCTGTACATCGCATCTGGGAGTTGATTGCAAAGGATCGATGAGGGAATTGCCGGAGAAGCATCACAAGCTACCCGCCATCTCTCCTGCTGACATCGGAAAGGAAGTTGAAAAGGCAAAGCCCATCGAAGGAAAACCCATTCATACAAAGCCCATCGAGGAAAAGCCCATCGTGGCAAGGCCCATTGTGGCGAAGCTCATCGAGGTAAAACCAACCAAAATAGAACCTATCCGGGAGCAATTCTGCTGGCACTGTGGTAGTACTTCTCACATGGGAGAATATTGCAATAAAACGCATGAGGAGATCTGCCATCCGGCCAAACCTCTCCCTGATATATACAGCGATTGGGATTTAACCACATCCAATAACTCCGAAACTTATGAGAGCGATTGGGATTACCTGGAAGTCGAGACTGCTAAACCAGATAATCCTCCGCACAAACAGAGGAGTCCTCAACGCACTACAAGAGTGCCAAAATTCAATAAAATGGACCCAGCAACCCGCCTTCTTGATACCTTTGAACCGCCCCGACGACACTCATCAGTTCAACGGATCGCTACATTGGACAGTTTGCGGCCCACCGGGATCGACGTATTCCCTACAGAAATTCTCGACAATGTCTTTTGTTACCTTGCAGACGGTATCGTGTCAGATGAGAGTACGCCAATCAAAGAATATGTTAATGGGTACAGCTTCGAAGCCGATGGACTTCTTAACATTGAGAGAAATGAGGCCCTTCGCAATGTCATTAAGACCTGTCGCCGCTGGCGCATGATCGGACAGAATCTTGTATATAAAGTGATCCATATCACCAACCATGATCGTTTGGAGAATCTGGTTAGGACTGTCACCCAAGATCCTGTGCTTGGAGAGATGGTGCGGGTCATCAGGATCGATTTGAAGCAAGTGATGCCCAACAGGGCATGGCATTTCCCAGGGAGCAATAGATATGAGAGCAACTCTCCTACTCCTGAACGTACGGGAGAGGTCTTCTATAACCTCATGCTTAATACCCCTCGAGTCCAAGTCTTATCAGCAAACATGTTCGGTTCCACCTTGGGCTTTGAGCAACCAGAAGGATTTTATCCTATGATGCGAGATCTTCAAATAAAGGATGATAACAGGCAACTCGCTTTATATAAGAATTTTTGGCGCAATTTGAAGCGCTATCCTAATATACAAAGTCTCAAGGTCTGCCATGTCGATCAGAGCACAAGTTTCGATTCTTTCGAGATTCACCCCTCTATGCTCAAAGGCGTCTTCGACCGTGGATACCCAACATTAACTTCACTTACATTTGAGAGTGCCCCTGAGATTTCGGATGATATATTGCTCCCATTGGTTCAACGATTGCCGAAATTGGAAAAACTGTTACTCTTGGACTGCAAACTGGTTACATCCGGAGGTATAGAGCCAGTGATCATGCTAAACAGAGTTGGTCATTTAACTAACAGTTTTTAGGCCTTGCGCAAGCTCTCAGGCTAATACCGAACAAACTCCGTCACCTTGCTTTTTGGACTTGGGTCGATTTCCGTGGTAAGCCGACTGAGAGGGAGGAACAGTCCTACGAGACCGAGCACCTGTGCGACGCAATTCGCGAATGCGGCCATAGCCTTCAATCCCTCAATCTCAAGTCATTCCGATTGTGTGGGGACTTTTGGAAAGGCTGCGATTTCCCAGCGTTGAAGTTCTTGCGGATCAATATGATGATTTTCCGTGATTGCAACATCAACAGGAAGGTGGGTGACCAAGCTCACTTCATTGAAGAGCTCGAGGAGGCACTCGATGAGGGAAAGATGCCTTTGGCAAAGAAACCAAACTTTATTCTCCAACTTCGTAAGTTTTGCCTGATCCCCTCAAATTAAAATACAAACTAACTGCCCCAAAGGCACTCTATAATCATTAAAAGGGCGTCAACCTGCCATGAGTTATATAAAAAAAAAAAAAAAAAACTTGGTGCAATTTGTATTGGCGTTGTGAATACCAGCAGTAAAGGTCGGGACCTGCTATCTACGAAAAACTTTTTCCTAGATGTGTTGTCGACAAGGATGAAGACTCATCATGTGCAAGGGTAGCTTTTATCTAGCCTTTTGTTACTCGTTTGTTTTGAAAAAGCCGAAACACTTATCTTTTTTCTTTTTTCTTTTTTCTTTTTTCTTTTTTTCGGATATTTCACTTTTTCCATGTTTTTCGTTATTTTTGTTATCATTTTCTGCCGTCTTTCGGAAATTTTATATCGCGAAATTGGGTGTGATTGTACGAATGGAAACTCAGGATTGTGTGTGTGCAGTGAAAAACTTCGAGTTGCGAATGTACGAGTGGAAAATTGGGAATTGGTAGGCCTGATTTGGTCCGGATTTCTCACGGGCGAATTTTTTTTTTTTTTATATATGAGCAGCTTTTCCATAGGCAGTTTTTTTCATGAGCAATTTTTTCATGGACGATTTTTTTCATGGGCAGTTTTTTCATGTATGATTTTTTTCATGGGCAGTTTTTTTCATGGACGATATTTTTCATGGGCAATTTTTTTCATGGACGATTTTTCATGGGAAGCTTTTTCGTTTTTTTTTTTCTTGTGGTTTCTTTGTCAAAATAGTATATAATCTTTCTCGTCATTTTCATTCAAGTCTCGGTCGAACTGCTTGGCTGATAGAGTGCATATATGTACCGGTTGTACTCTACTTGGGTTGTGTCGGTTAGTCTGTGACGTTACACCATAATTTATTAAGCGACCACCGTCACAGACTAACTGACACACCACAAGTACATGTACTGAGTAGAGTACACATATTCGCTGGCATCTCGAGTGGTAGAAATAGGAGCGGCGAATTTTCTGTAATTTGCCGGCTGCAATAACGTTGAATTGTTTCCCTATTTACTTATGTTCTGATAAAACCCTGCCGCCAAGTTTCCGCGGGATGAACCGTGACGGTGGTCTTTGCCCGTTGCACAAACGGATACATACCAAGCTTTTGGTAGTTGCAAAAGGATTGCGTATACATGTACTTTAATGTATCTACAAACTCTACATACGTGGGGCAGTGCAAAATTTTTGACTGATTGCAAATCATTGAATAATCGCGATGCTTCGGAGCCGGGAATGCAACTGATAATCAATTAACGAATGGCGTAAGGCTAGCGCTAGGCTGAGTAGATTAAACAGACAAGGCATAACGCTCCAAGTACTAGTACTCTGCAGTAATCTGTAAAGTACATGTATTAGTTACTCCAATTACCTCCGAACTCATGTGTACTCGTAAATACCGGAACACTCACACACCAAATTGTGACGGTTTGAGGTCCCCGATTGGTCCTAGCCCCTGGTTTTGGCTGGTTTTGCCATAGTTAATGTTCTGGTATACGAGTAGCACAACGTCGCGAGCTCGAAAGCGACGTGGGAAGCAAACGAAGGGACGCAAGGATCCCGGTGATGAATCCCAGAGCCAACGTGGTGGTTACAAGTTATTTTAGCGCGGAAGCCAATTTCGACCACAAGTGAGCCGGCTGCGGGACTTTCCACCATCAGGTGCGACAAGTTATTCGGCAATTACGTACTACTTTAACACACAATGTACTACATGTAGTACAGGGGTTGAGTGATCGGGATGATCCTGCGTCGGCATAATGTACATAATTCAGGTTCCTAAAGCCGTAGACAGGTTTTCCTTTCCACCATCGTTAAGTAATTAATGCACATGTATATTCCGACGAGGGATGCTGTGTGAAGGTTACCCTGACAGCGCTTAGCGAATGAATGTACATACCTGACGCTCCTACAATGTGTGACTATGTCCTTGCTCCTCATCGAGTATAAACGCCCCGTCCACATTGCAAGTGATCGAAATGGGAAGCCAATTGCATCCGACGAGGGATTGACGATGAAAAGCTCACATCTTTGTCTTTTTTATATTGTAACAATTTATGCATATCCTTTGGTATTGCACACTATGCCAGACAGACGTAAGTGGTCACAAAGCAGCGACAGCCCTACACGAAATTTTCGGCGCAACACCTACATATACTTACATATACAATACATGTACATATACATATATGTACGCACATTATATACCATCCTCCTTTGATGTCTGGGAATTTCCTAACATGAAACCTGAGCGGTAGACGAGGGGCGAAGAAGAGTTAACTCAATCATCTATTTATCTTTTCTATATTATGTATTATAAGATAAGTATACATACATGTACATGTACATATAAAGACATACGGTCGGACGATCTTGCGCCGGCATATATGTATAATTCAAATTCTTGAAGTTGTAGACAAATTTTTCTTTTCGCCAACGTTATGTACGGATTTGAACGCGTACACGGGGTAACTTCAAGGCGGGGTTTCGTTACTGGAACGGAGGAGCATGGAAGCTCATGTTTGAAAGTTGTGAGATAAAAAAGGTTTATTTTTTAATGGTAATTTCGAATCGTCTGGCAAGGAGAATGGAGCGCGCTGATTCAATTTTTTTTTTTTTTTTTCTTGAAATGAAATATTAGCGATTATGAACCTATTGGAACTTCTACAATATACTTGAGTTCTTGCCACGTAACTATTTTATTTTATTATTTTTTATTATTTTTTTTTATGTGTAATATTTCGCCGCCAATTCTTCGTCGGAATATATACATCAATTAATCATTCCGACACCTGGCCGGATGGACGTACCGCCGGATTTTAGAGTACATGTACATACATGTACCCCCCGGTTTTTTTTTCCTCGCTCTTTCGTTCTCGCCCCCTTTTTTCAAAAATATATATATATATATATATATTTGTTGTCTTTCGGTATCTTGTTCTACTCGCCTTTCGGTGGCGCAGGTATTTTTTTATTTTTTTTTTCACTTTATTTCGTCTGTCCGGAGTGTAGTTATGTTTGCAGTGCCAATAAAAGATTGTCGCTCATTTTGTACATCTCCGATCACTCATCCCCTGTCTGCTTGCACGATCTATCTGGTCATCTTTTCCCGCAAGCGATATCCTGGGACAACTACGGTTGGTAAAGCAAACTATCTCGGGCCAAGCTTTGTTCGCGACAGGCTGCGAGACGGACCCAACGTCACTGTGTTATAATCTTACGCCGCGTGCATGTTACCGCATTAAAGGAGCCTCTCGATTAGATGTCTTCCCCAGAAGTATTCTAGGAACAGCGCGATGGGCTATCAGCTTGCCAAACGTGCCGCGTATAGCCTCAGGGCCCCCCTTGATTATTAATGCGCTGCGCTAACAATTTTTCCGAGTGGAGCTTTGGGGGTGATCGCGGGGCTTTGTTAGAGTACACCTCACTTGGAAAAGCAGTATTCGGACCGACGTTTTCAACCAGAACTCTACGTGAAATATAGCTGTTAATTCCAAAAAAGTAGACTTTTGCAGGGACGGGCTTCTAAAATTTATTTCTGCAGTTTACATTGAGGATGTTGGGTAGAGAGCAGCACAGGGTGGGTGGGCTTGGAGTGAAAAGATGGTTACACACATGTATACAAATCTTACCGTCAAAATCGCAACACGTTAGTAATCAAAGGGAGGTGCCCGAGTTTATTGAGGCTAGTAGCGCCGTCAAAGAATCGGGTTTGGGTTTTGGAAGGCCTTCACATGAACTGTTCGCTTTGAATTACATTCACGTGACCTGAACTATACCGCTGCGAACTCCTTGAAGTAGGATGCAATTAAATCCCTCCATTCACGTTTAACTATCCCGAATCCTTGCTAAGGATATTGCAAAACCGCGGCATAGCTCTCTATGAGCTTTCCGTCGCCTGCGCAATTACCTCTATGTACATGTACTTCTATCACATTGGTTCACCGCCTTATCCGAAAGGTTCGAAGTTCGCTGACCCCTGTCTGCCATCGCTGGAGGTTACCGCGTATACCATGCAGCTGAAACATATGGACTGAGGTATTCATCTTTACCCTGTGGAGGTTTCTTTTTGTGAGGGCTTGTCTGAGTTGTGCTAAGGAACACAGAAAGTGCAAATGCTTGGTCCAAGAAAGAGAAGTCATTCCAGGCCCCCTACGCAAGAACAGCCATGGCTGGAAATTCTATTTTTCTTTGAGAAGGTGGTGGGTGTGGATGGACGGTGCTTGTCCGCCACTACATATATCTTCGCCTCTGCGCCCACATCTGGTGAGAGTTGCATCGTTCAGCCAAGGTACACACACATACACGTTCAATACACACTCTATTACGGACCTCTTTGTTTTTTTGTTTTTTTGTTTTTTTGTTGTCATTCCTTTTCTTCTTCCTTGGCCATAGAGGACCTTGAGTCTCATTTGTGCAGAACACCCACCGCCGCGGCGCGAAAATGGGACTTTGGAAAAGTTCTTTGTTAGCTTCAGTCCTGGCATTTGGTACGTGACGGATAAGCTTGTTACTAGCCTCTGCGTATCCTCGTCGATCAATTGCCAATTCTCCCTCTTACATGTCGCAGCTTCAACGGTATTTGCGCAAACATTATCCAGCTACTGTGTATCGAGTTCGACAAACGGCGTGTGCTCGTCCATTAATCTTCCATCTTCGGGAGATGATGTGTTTCTTCAGGTCACGGCGCCAGAGAGCTCTGGATGGGCTGCTGTCGGTATTGGCTCTCAGATGAGAGGGTCGTTGATCTTCGTTATCTATCCTTCAAGCGATGGAAATAATGTCACTGTTTCTCCAAGGCTTGGAACGTATGCTATCCGCTGATGTTTGTTTTATGGGAATGAAATAATACAAATCAAATATTTAACCTGGAGGCCACTTCCAGGGGACATGTCGAACCGAATTTCGACTCCTCAATCACATACACGCTCCTCTCCGGCAGCGGAATCTCCAATAGCCTTATGACCGCCAACATCAGATGTAAACATCCTTCATCCTTCATATCTCTTTGATTCTAAGTACTAACACCGCACAGGCTCCAACTGCCGCACATGGTCCGGGGGTTCCCTCGACACCTCCAGCACCTCCCAATACTTCATCTGGGCGATCGGAAACCGTGAGACTATCCGCTCCGACTCAGCCTCATATTCTATCCAACAGCACTCGAGAGAAGGCACCTTCACCCTTGACGTCGCCGATGCCACTGGCGGCAATTCTTCCAACCCCTTCCTCACTGCATCCGGCTCAACTACTACTAGTAGTAGTAGCACGGGTAGTAGGGGTACTTCTGCTGCCTCCCCAATGACAAGGGAATCGAAAATCCTGATCGCACATGGTATGCTCTCTGCCATAATCACTACCTTTTTTTGTCATTATTTCATGTAGTCACATACATGTATATATTCTTGTTTCGTTTTTTTTTTTTTTTAAAAAAAAAAAAACCAAAAAAAAAAAACCCCAAAAAAACCAAAAAACACTGTGATTGCATTTTTCTCATGGTATATTGTCGAAATTTGCAGGTGTTATCATGGGGATCACGTTCGTGATATTGTTCCCCCTTGGAGCGGCCTTCATACGACTGCTAAATAATCGTCTACCGAATGCGGTTGGGACCCATCGTGCGCTACAAATCACAAACTTTTTGCTGGTCGTGGTGGGATTTGCGATGGGTGTGTGGTATAGCGATATTCTTAGATCGGTAAGTTCCACATCACCTTTAGTCTAACCACTGTAGGGTGGTTGAACCTAATCACGCCTCCTTCGCCTCTTTTACCCCTGAATATCAAATTTCCCCCTTACCTTCCCCAAACCAGTATAACTCCATAAATCCTCATTTCAACCTTAATCTCAATCCATACCATACTAACAGCCTCCAGCACTACACCTACCCCCACCAAACACTTGGAACCGTGATCGTCGGCTTAATGCTCGTCCAAATTGCCCTCGGCTTCCTTCACCACAGCACCTACCTCAAGACGCAATCCCGCTCGTTCTGGTCCTATTCCCACATCTGGCTCGGCCGCTCCGTTATTATCCTTGGGATTGTCAATGGTGGACTGGGACTAGAACTTGCCGGTGCGGGCAATGATTGGTTCATTACATATGGAGTTATCGCGGGAGTCGTGTTTGCAACGTATTTGCTGTTTTGCTTTTTGAAGAAACGAAAGGAGAGAAAGAAGGTTAGGAAGGTGGATAGGGTGGAGGTTAGAGCAACGAAAGTTTAGAGTGATTAAGGATGTAATGTTTTTTTTTTTTTTATTATTATTTGATGCCTACTTTTGCTATCTTGGACAAAAAAGTCTTTACGACATCACAGGAACGGAAACAAAACATTTTTGATTATTTTCTGGAATTCACGTCTTTCTATTATTAACTGTCATACATTCCATTCTCTTTCTCATCTTCAATATATTTTTACCTTCTCACGAAATCCACAGCCCCCATCATCATTATTCCCAGATCTATTGAATTCAGAAATGCGTACATACATACAAAATTCCCACCCCCTATCTACGCCCCGGCACCCTTCCTCCCCTCAATCTCCCTCGTCCTCTCAAGGATAGTATTGATCATCTCATTCCCTAGCTTCGTCGCCTCCGCAAATCTTGGCGCAAAATACGACTGGGGCTTTTCGAATCGTTTTTTGTAGGAATTGAAGTCACTGTAGGAGACTGTGTCTGCCCAGCCCTGTTTTGCTGTTAACATTGCGATGCATCTGATAGGCGAGGATGAAAAAAAATTGGTAAAAATGCCAAGAAGTGAAGTGAGGTGGGTAGGGTGGGGAAGGCTGCAGAAGAGTACGTATGACATGCGGGAGGAGACAGGGATGATAGACGCAGTGCAAGGAACGGAGTGACAAAAACTCGTAGCGATAACACTTGTAGCATGTTCCAAAGATATGTACGTGGCTGGGTTCACGTAAATATACCCTCACACAAAACAAAAATAACTGCAGGAGGGGAA
>JABYPW010001549.1:0-14805 GCA_016880775.1 Phymatotrichopsis omnivora
ACAGGTCGCCGATGAGAGGTGCGGTGTGCATTGAGATAACGTCGCCCATTCCAGGTTCGTTTTTGACAGCGGGGGAGATGCCAGACGCCTCGAACGAGGAGAACATTGCTTTCATGGTGGCGGCTTCGTCCCTTGCCTCTTGAGGGGGGGGATTTAGGGAGGGGGTTTGGGGTCGCTTTGAACTTCGCGACATTGTCACGATGTTTGTCGGTGCGTTTAGATACTAATAGCTGAGAACTAAAATGTAGGGGGTAGTTTAAAGGTGCGAAGAAGCCTGACAAGAATACAATTAACAACCTATCTTTAAATACCCTTCCATCTAAAGAAATGAGTCATCACATAACATAAGAGATTATATAAGAAACAGAATATAAAAGAAACCCTTATAACCTCTATGACTCTTTCTGACATATTTGTATCACTAATCGTATCATTCCTATGAGTCATAATAGAAATGATTAGCGATATATAAGCAATGGATCACTGATCTTAGGTTGATCACTTAGGCCATCCGATTAAGTTCGCGCAGCAGCCGCCCGGTAGATGAGTGTGACCGATGGAAAAGAGTTTCGATCTTAGGTTGATCATCATCATGTGATCTAGGCTCGATCGGCTTATATGTTATACTGTCATGTTGACTAGATGTGTAAGTTACATAAGTTATCTAATCATGTGTTAGGGTATATATCAGAGGATGATGGATTAGTCAGATCCTGACTCATCTTAATAGAGGTAACACATTCTTGCTCTCAGAGGCTGATCCCACTTCTACATAGTCCTTAAATGTAGGGTAGGTAGGAATACTCACTGAGAGGTACTCAACTAACATACTGTATTATTGTGCTTAGAGGCCCTGGTACTGTGGCTATAATAGTTTTTCTTAACTATGCATGATTCTATAATTACTAGTAAGTCTATATAAGCAAATATAACTGATATTTACAATGGCCATATGAAGGTTAACCTAATAGTGCTTAGCAGATGAAGGTATGTCTTGATTTTCTTATATATAGGACTATGTTTTTGCTCATAATTGACTATACATACCCTATCCATATAATATTGACTAAAGGAATCTAAATTCCTATTGATATTTATAAGGGTGAAGATAGTCTAGTGGTATAGCTATCCTAGTGTTGTTGTACAGTAATATACAATATCATAGGTTTAAATCCTGCTTATGCCACTCCTTAATACTATAATTTCCTAGTTAGTCATAGGTTTTATAGTGTAAGTAAATTTTCCCTAACTATGTATAATTCCTTGATTACTGGTATTGTTATAGGAGGTGTCTTCTTAATCGTTCGGTAATGTATAAGTACCACTCAATAGAAATATATTACTGAGTAAACTTAGATATCTCAACATCTAAGTCTGGATCTACAAATATAAGTTCCTAGAGAAGAACAGAGAAGTACAAGAGAAGTTTTACTTGCAAATAATAAATATATTCTTAAGGCTTATAGCTAGTCTATAGACTGAAGAGGAAAGGAAAGAAGAACTAAAGCAGAGATTAGGAGAGGGGGTAGGGATAATTCATTTTTATTCTTATGACCTAAAGGGTCATCTATAAGAACATCCTTATGTAGCTATATAAAGCTATGAAGTAATAAGAAAACATCTCCTCCAAAAATAGAAAGGTAGTACAAAGCTAGAGAAGAGACTAGGGGGGGAGGGGGTAGGTAATTCATTTTATTTTATCTTTATGAATATAAAGGGGTCATCTAAAAGAACCTCAGCATTCAGCTATGTAAAGCTATGACAGAGGTAAAAGATATCTGCGTAAGGCCATTAGAGCAAGGCCTACAACTCAGATAAAATACAGGTAATTCCTGAATCCTGCTTGCTTACACATATAAACTAAGGGAGAAATAGGGTAGGAAGTAAAGAATAATGAGGGGCAATGTAAAATCCAAAACTAAAATATGACTAGCAGAATACCCAGTAATCCAGCATATAGATATAGTAAAGAAACTTAAGCGAGAAACAAAAAAGGAGCCTAGGGAACATCTTTCCTATCTCCAGCAAGGTGAACCTTACAACAACCAGAAGGGATGAAGGTACAAGTAAGAAACACCAACTAAAGAAAAAGGAAAGAGAGGAGATAAAAGAGAAAATATAAGCTAAACTCACAAAACGTTTACACTAAGGGAACAACATAAGCAAAGATAGAGATAAAATACTGAGAGGCTATAAGTCTCTATTCCCTCTTCCATCATAGTACACAGGTTCTCTGATTACTTATTACTATCAGCTAGGGCTGTTAAGTATTCAGGGTAGAGTAGATTGTTGGTAGGGTGAGCAGTATCACAATTGGTACACTTAAGTACCATATAGTCGCATTGTCATCTACAGCGTTTGTACTCTGCATTACTACAGAAGTACTCAAAGATAGTTTGGGACCTAGCATATAGGCAGTAGCAGGGTGAGAAGGTACACTTCAGTTGGTGATGACTGAAGTAACAACATTATGAGCATTGAGTAGCCTTCAAGAAGGCGATGTAAAAATGGGTTTGACAGTTCTTGTTGACTATGGTAAGACCTTGTGATATGTGATAGTGATTATTATTCACTATAACTATGATCACAATAGAGGAAGCAGGTTTGCTAATAAGCTTGTCCTTCAAAGTAAGCTAGCCAGGAGTTTGGGTTAGAATAATACCTTAGTTAAAAGTCTCTATCTCCTTTCAGATAAGCAATATATGTTCAAACTCTGAGGTGTTAAGAATAAGGGTAGGCACATTATGCACAATGTATTTCTTATGGAGGAAATTCTGGTAGACACAGGTGGTAGTAGGGAAGAACTTGTATACTGCTTCCTCGACAGTTGGCTTATATACAAGTACTTGCTAAGAAGTTGTATTCTCCATAACAGAGAGAAAGATATTACTAGGTCTGGCTTTCTAGATAGAGTGAATTCAGTAGGTAGATAGGGCTTTCTTATCAACTAAGGTAGAGTTAATAGTGTCTAGGATAGCTATAGGATTTAACTTAGGGACTTATCCCTTAAGATTAATGATGATCTCCTATTCTCATTTGGTAGGGTACTTCAGGTAAGGAGAGGTTGTACTAGTTATTTAGGGCATAGCCAAGGCTTTGCCCTTGCTCTTCTTTACCACTTAAGCCTAGCAGTTGTCAGTAGGAGCAGGGGGCACTACAGGTAGTATAGCAGGAGCTAGGGAGGCAAGGGAATATAAAATCTTCTTCACTGCCTTACCAGTTTTGGACATTTCCAACTGTAGCTTTTTGATAGAATCAGAGAGAGTGAGGTCAATTTCTATAGGGCCTACCTTAGATAGGGCTATAGTAGTGGCATTGTGGGTGGTGATCGTCTCAAGTTCATTGAAGCAGGTATGAAGGGACTATTGGCCAGCGGTGATAGTAGTAACTACCTGCTGAATCTTGGTCATAGAGGCTTAGATAGTCAGTATAGTCTAGATGAGGAATTAGAGCTATTTTTGGTCAGCATAAATGCATGACACTCTGTGATGGTTAAACATGTCCTAGTCCTTAGTAACCACTTTATGAAGGGGGGAGTTTACATACAAATCTGTGAGGTTTCTAGGTGAGGTAGCTTTGCTCCTTACCTCAGGTAGGATAGGACCAGGGGAAGGGGGTCATATACACTATGAATATCTTTTTATTATTATAACGTTTGACGATGTAGAATACTAATATCTAAGAACTAATAATATAGGGGGTAGTTCAAAGGACTAAAAAAGCCTATTAGAGAAGAGAATGGGGGGGGGGGGGTGATTTATTTTTATTCTTACAGTCATGTAAGTGACTATCTAAAAGAATATCCTAATATAGCTATGAAAAGCTATGAAGTAATTTTAGAGAAGATGATGATGATAATGATTTATTCTATACTTTCTAAACTACTCTTCATAGTTTACAAAAGAATCTGCATGTAGTCCTAGACTATGGTATGCCCAAAAGTGAATCAAATAAAGGAAAAAGACAAAAGAAACCACATATTCAAAATCTATCTTCCTCAAAATACCTACCTGAGTGAGCAACTATATACATGATAAAGAGAGTATTATCTATCTCCTCTACTCAAAACTATCCTCACATCATTCTAGGTGATGGGGAGACTTTAGGTTATATGTGGGTGTAAGCGAGCCTAGTTGGTCAGCTCACTTTTATTGGTGTAGTATTATTTGGCTAGGATTTTGAGTTTAAAGTCAAGCATTCTATGGGAGGGGGAAGTATCATCCATATAGTTTTGTTCATTTGGTTTTGGTTTTCCTGACTTGTGTTGGTTGGTTTTATTTGTATAGTAAGGGGTGCTATGGTGTTGATGTGACCATAGGAAAAGGTTACTTAGTAGTTTATGCGATTGCTCTAGGTAGCCTGAGTACCCCTCATAGGTTCTCTGAGAGCATTATAGTTAGGAGTATTATACAGTTGGAGACCATGTACATCTGCTTACCTGCTCACTTACACAGTTAGGTGTCAGCTATAGGAGGTATAAGAGGTATTACAAGAAAACCACCTACACAGTTCATGGCATGGTTACAAATAGGGTGAGTGGTGCTAAAGGGGCATCTCAACCTGTCAATGGCGACTACTATTTGGGGCCTATAGGACACTGTATTACACTGTCCAGTTACTTGCATGTGTTATGTGCCACTGCTGTTGCACTTAGTTATTATAGGTTTGCAGTCTTCTCACCTAGCCGAGGACAGGACTGGAGATAGTTTCTGCTCATAGGAATGTAGGGAGTAGGAGAGTATAGAAGAGTATCCTATAATTCTAGAGAAGAGACTAAGGGGGGTGTAATTCATTTTTATTCTTACAGTCATACAAGTAGCCATCTACAAGGACATCCTCATATAGCTATATAAAGCTATGGAATAATAAGAACCCATCTCCTCCTCAATAAAGAAAAAGTAATGCAAAACAATAAGTGAGCATAAATCCAATAAGTTATGCCCAAAAGAAAAATAATGTCTAAATACACAAAATAAGGAAAGTATTCTCCATCTCCTTCACCTAAAAACTACTATCACTAATCCCGTGCAATAATGGAGATGCTTGCATGGTATTGATACTAGTCAGTTACGATCTACTATTGTAAGCAAGTCAGCATAGCCTTGATCAGTTGGTTTAGCTAGTGTTGTCTGACAGTTATGTATTCTATAGGAGGAGAAGTGATGTCTATCTAGTTTAGTTTGTTTATCTTGTACTTAGGGGTCCCAACTTATATGTTCATTTATGTTGTTACTATCTAGGACGTGGAGGGCTTTATTGCAACAAGTAAGGTCACTATGGTAGAGTTTATATAGTTGCTCTAGGTAGACTGAGCACTACTCCTAGGGACTCTGAGAGCTTTACAAGGTCTTGTTCACAGTCAGAGGTTTGCTTAGCAGTCCTGGAATAATAGTATAATCCTGTATCATAACCTTGCTTATGAGGATAACTGTAGGTTTGTATGTGTTCGACGATATATCTCTATTGTTGTTGCAGGGTCGATGTCTTGCTTAGCTATGGTTTGCATAGTGGGAAAGGTATAGGATATCTACAGCATCTGAGGGGATCATCTTGTGCTGCAAAACAGAAAAGACTAGCCTGGTGTATAGGCCAGTGAGGAGGTTCTTCACTATAAGGTAAAGGGGTGGTTAAGATTCTTGAGAAGCCTGTCTAGAGAAGAGTATAGGGGTTGGGTAATTTATTTTTATTCTTATGGTCATGTAAGTAACTATCTACAAGAACATCTTCGTAAAGCTATGTAAAGCTATGGAGTAATAAGAAAATATCTCCTCTATGAAAAATAGAAAAGTAGTATACAAAGAAACTAACATGAGTAGAAAAGAGTCCGTAAAGTCAAATCTAAATCAATGTAAGATAGGGCAACATCCTCCTCAAGAAAGTCTAAAGAATTAGATAAACTAGAAGAGGGACTAAGGAAAGTAGAAGGGAGGAGCTGATCTGTCAACTGGAGCTACCTCTGTGAAAGGTTTCTAATCTAAAAAGTTCTTATATGGCCCATATAAAGAGCATATACTAGGCATGGAATGGGAAGGGCTATATGATGGGAGTCTAATTAGTATAGAATGAATAGGTATAGCCACTTAGTATTTGTAAGCATAGGTCCTTATCGGTATCCTAGTTCTTGTTTTTGAAATGTACGTCGCTATTTGTTTTATGTCTTCTTCTTAGCAGAACATGGCCTCCAGGTCTTGGGGTCATGGTATGTACTTTTCCTGTACTTCGGTCCTTGCCAGGTATTCTAGTATAGCATATTGTATGGTCTCATAATACTGATGATAGTACATATATAAGTGATTATTATATCCCAAGGTAGTGTTTGCTAATAGGTGAGACAATCAGGATCTAGAGAAGATGATAATGATGATGAGTTAGTCTTCATTTTCTAAACTACTCTTCATAGTGTACAAATGAATCTGCATGTAGTCCTAGACTATGGCATACCCCAAAGCGAATCAATAAAGAAAAAAGAAAAAAGGAAACCATATATTCAAAAATCCTACCCGAAATACCCTAAAAAGCCTAAGTAAGTGACTAAATACATGAAAAAGAAAGTAAAGTCCATTTCCTATACTCAAAAACTATGATCACTATTCCTAAGTGATAAGGAAAACATCTGCATTTTGTTAGTACTGGTGGACACAATCGAGTATCATAACTGAGCCAGTATTTTAGTAATCTATTTAGTTTATACTAGTTTTACAGTTAGGTATTCTGCAGGAGGGGAAAGCATCATCCATATGGTCTTATTCATTTTAGTTTTGATTTTCCTAACTTAGGTTAGCTAGTTTTGTTTAGAGCCATGAGGGGTGCTATTGTGTTAATGTAACCATGGAAAAGGTCACTTAGTAGTTTGTGTGATCACTCTGGGGGGCCTAATCACCCCTCATATAAACTCTGACAGCATTACATATGGGGGGTTTTGAATGGTCAGAGGTTCACTTAAGCAACATGGTATGATAGTATGATCATTTATCATAATATCGCTAAGGAGGCCAACGATGTGTATCAACTTGCCTACTTGCTTACACAGTTGGGGATCAGACAAAGGATGTATGTGTCGATGATATATCTCTAGTATCGCTGTACAAGCAATGTCTCACTAAGCCATGGTTTTTATGGTTAGAAAGGTATGGGAGGTCTATAGTATCCAAGGTGATAGTCATGTGCTTCAAAACAGAAAAGACTAACCCAGTGTATAGGCTAGTGAGTAGGATCTTCACCCTAAGTTAGGGGGACTGTCTAGATTCTTAAGAAGCCTATGGGATCTAGAGAAGAGACTTTACTTATATTCCCTATTACTATTATTTTACATCCATTTTCCTGCAGCAGGGCATTTACACTTAATTAAAAGCAAGAACATAACCAGAGAAAAAAGGATGGTCCTCTGCCTACTTGTACTCTACGAAACTGAAAAGGAGATAAGAAAGAAAGGAAAAAAGAGAAAGAAAAAGAGAAAGACAAAGGAGAAGCAAGGGACAAAGAAAAGAAAAAGCAGAACTAGAAAGATAGAGTAAGACATTCATAGTTTCCTCCTCTTTCTACTATCACTACCATCAGGGGTTCTAGGGGGGGGCAGGGCAGTTTTCCAAGTACTAGTTCTACAAGTTTTATCTAGAGGTCCAGTCTATCATACAGGAGTTACTTGGTGGTGAAACTGTTTATGAGTAGTCTCTATCAGGTGTAGGACTTATAGCTTTAGAAGTAGTATATGACGCTTTATAGTTCCCTATTAAGGAAGATGTTTTGTTCGCCCTTGTAGTAGAGTAGGTTAGGGAGATAGGCTCTGCTGGTTTGGAACTGGTAGGCTCTGGTAGCTGCATATTTCTCTAGTATAGCATATACATCTGCTTTCTTTAGGATAGGTTTTTCAGCATAGACTTCAAACTGCTTCAAGAGGCGTTATTTTATTTTGGTTCAGATGACTGACCAGGTGACGACCTTTTTTTATACGGTGCCTTTTTTGGCCTTAGGTTCAGGTTGCTTAGATTTTGCTTTAGTTATCTAGTCAGCTTTTTCATTGCCCATAATGCTATTGTAGGCTAGGACCTAGTAGAGCGTTGTTTGAATGTTTTAGTCCTGGAGCCTCTTGTTGATATAGAAGATTTCTTTAGCAATGTGCTGTATTAGGCTAGGGTATAGGTTAGTAGCTGCTATGATTGCTGCCTGGCTGTCAGTGTACACTACTACAGTATCGAAGGCATAGGAGTTTGTCAAGTGTTCAGGGAGCTTGATAGCTTCTATAATCGTATCCAATTCTCTCTCAAATACTGAGACTCTGCTTCCTACAGACTTAGCCTTGTCGCTAACCTATTTGTTGTTTAGGTATACCACTGCTGCTTCCCCAACTTAGTTGTTTTTTCCTACTTTAGACACGTCATTGTAGAGGACTAGTTGGCCTATTAGGTGTTCCTTAGAGGGATCTAGAGAAGATGATGATGATGATGATTCATTCTTCATTTTCTTAACTACTCTTTATAGTTTACAAAAGAATCTACATGCAGTCCTAGACTATGGCATGCCTAAAAGCAAATTTATAAAGGAAAGAAAGAAAGGAAACCACATGTTCAAATTCCTCCTTGAAATACCCTAGAAGCCTAAGCGAATATCTAGTGACATGATAAAGAAAGTAAGGTCTATCTCCTCTACTCAAAACCTCCTTCACTAGTTCTAGGTGATAAGGGGACTGTTGGTAGCATGTTGATACTGGCAGGTATGATAGAATACTGTAAGCGAGCTGGTAATATAGCGATCAGTTTAGCTTGTATTGGTTATGTAGTCAGGGTATCCTATGGGAGGGGGAAGTACACCATCCATTGAGCTTATTTTGTGTTATATTATTTTTAGGTTCCCAACTTTAAGTTTGCTTGTGTTAGTGCTATGAGGGGTATTGAGGTTTTTGTTGTGGCAAGTGAGGCCATAGTGGTAGTATTATGCTATCAATCTAGGGGGCCTGAGTACCCCTCCTAGGTTCTCTGAAAGTATCATAGTTGGGGGGTGTTGTATAGTCAGAGACTGCATTCATCTACTTACCTACTTGCTTACATTGTCAGGCTTTAGCTATAGGAGGTGTAGGAGGTATTGCGAAAAACTGCATATACAGTATACAGTATAGTCATGAATAGGGTAAGTGGTGGTAAAGGGGGATCTCAACCCTTCAATAGTGACTACTATTCAGGGTCTACAGGGTGCTATGTCACACTATCCAGTTGCTCACATATACTGTATGTGACTATTGTCATACTTGGTTAGTGTAGGCTTGTAGTCTTTTTACCTAGCTAAGGACAGGACTCGAGATAGTTTCTACATATATGAGTTTAGGGGGAAGGAGAGTATAGAAGAGTGTCCTAAGGGATTTAGAGAAGAGAGATACTCTTATCCCATTGGTCACACTCTCTAGTGGGGCAGCACTATTTACAAACTTAATTAAATGGTATAACTAATAGAGGGAGTGATACATCGCTAAGCTCTATCAGGGTAACCCTTTATACAGTTATCTAGAGAAGAGACTAGGGGAGGGGCAAATTCATTTTATTTTATCTTTACGACCCTAAAGGGGTCATCTAAAAGAACCTTTACATGCAGCTATGTAAAGCTATGATGGAGGTAAAAAGATAGCTGACTTAAGGTTGGTAGTGTAGTCTACAGTTTACCAGATAAAATACAGGTTTGTTCCTGAATCCTCCTTGCTTACACACAATAAACTTATGGAAGAAATGGGGTAGGAAGTAAGGAATAGTAAGGGAAAGAAAAACTCCAAAAAACAAATGTGACTGGCATGAACTGTGACCAACCCAGCATGTACAAAAGCAGAGAGACTTAAGCAAAAAACAAAAGAGAGGTATGCAAAACCCCTTTCCCATCTCCAGTGAGGTAAACCTTACAACAACTAGAATAGATCAAGGTAACAGCGTGAAACACCAACCAAAGAGAAAGGAAGGAGAAAAAGATAGAGAAAACACAAACTAAGCTCATAAAACTCTTACATAAAGGGAACAACAAAAGCAGAAAAGAGATAAAACACTGAGGGGCCCTAAGTCTCCATTCCCTCTTCTGTCACAGCTTGTAGGTTCTCTACTCACTTGTTATTATTGGCCAAGGCTTACAAATAGGTGGGGCAGAGGGGATCATTGGCGGGGTAGGTGGTATTGCAGTTGGCACACTTGAGTACTGTATGGTCACATTGATGTCCACAATGTTTGCATTCTGTGTTACCATAGAAGTGTTCCAATACAGCATGGGGTCTAGCACAAAGGCAGCAGTTGGGGGGAAAAGTGCACTTCAGTTAGTTATGACTAAAGCAGTAGTAGTGAGAGGACTGAGTGGCCTTCAAGAAGGCAATATAAGGGTCAGTGTAGCGATTCTTGTTGAGAATGGTAAGACCTTGTGAAAAATGGTAGTCATTGTTATTCACTACAATGGTGATAACAATTGATGATGTAGCCTTGCCAACAAGCTTATCCTTTGAAGCCAGCTAGTAGGGGGTTTGAGCGAGGATTACACCTTGGTTAAATGTCTTGATTTCCTTGTAGATAAGTAAAATATGTTTATATTCCGAGGTGTTAAGGATGGGGGTTGGCATATTGTACACAATGGCAGGCTTCTTTGAGCTCACATATCTCGTTCTTGAAATGAATACATTCTAACATCTATTGTTCTCAAAAACTGTCATGATAATTCATCTTCCTAGGAACCTGCATAAGGTTTGGTACACCATATACTAAGAAGATTAACTATAAAGATGTCCTCCTGCTCCTCTACCCCCTTCTCTACTGCCCCCTCATCATCCACCTATCAAGTACAACAAGAATTAGCTAGGCTTGTAAAGGTTCTCCATGATGCCTATTGTTCCCCGCTCAATCAATACATGCTGTCACAACCCCAGTTCATAACAGCATCAACAAGCGAAAGTGTAGAGATAATCTACAAGGCTATATCGCTAGATTTCTTAGTACATACCATTTCAAAGATCACTTAGGCTCTGGGTTCTTTAGTGGATCTAATGAATGCCCAAAGTAAAACTATTGCAGAGCTAGTTGAAGGTCATAACATACAACGAGATTGTATTGCCACCCTCGATAAAAACTTAAATGAGATCTGGCAAACCTTACACTCTGAGACTACCAATAACACCCTTGAGGAATCCCTCAAGAAAATTGAGAAAGCAACTAAGGAGACCTCTAAAAAGGTCAAAAAGATCGCTAAACCAAATGTTGCCCTAAGTGTGCCCACTGCAAGTACCACAACACCTACGCAACCACCACCTAAAGTAACTTAGGCACAGGTGGTCTCAAAATAAAATGAAAAACCTGCAGCCCCAATACCCCCACTCCCTGTACAAGCCAGTGACTGATGCTATCCTATAAAGTGTGACCATGAAATCATCGTCACAACTGCTTCTTAGATTAGCACATTCAACCCCATCAAGCTCCTGGACACTGTTAATGACACTTTAGTATCTGCAAAGGCCCCAGTAGTGCTCTACATTTCTACTGTTCAAAAGAACAACTAACACTCCATTGTTTTAACTACCATCAAAGATGTTACTACCTTAGCAGTACTTGCTTACTGCAACAAAATCGAGGCCACTATTAAGGAACAATTCCCAACAGCCTCTATTTGAAATAACCACAGGTAGAAGAAGTAATTGGTATACAATGTCCCCCACTACCATACTAATGCCCTCACAGAAGCTGATATATTCTGTAGAGAAATCGAGCACTTCAACAAAGGTATCACCCTCATACAGACCCCTTGATAGCTGTTCTAAGAAAGCGATCGAACTGGCAAGCATATATCCTCTTTAGTCATTATAGTCATTGATAATAACAACAAAAAGAGCATTCTCCAAGGACTCATAATCCTTACCCACAAATGAAGAGTTGAGAAGCACATTCCTTTCAACTCTGCCATATACTGCACTAGCTACTAGGAGTTTGGTCACTACTAAGCTTGGGGCCAAAACCCCCCACGATGCAACATATACACTAAAGTACATCACACCTTGAAGCATACCTATAGACATAATGAATGCAAGAACATCGGAAGACTATGCAATGATATAGTCCTCATATGTACTAACTACAAAGGAAAGTATACTGCCTCCAACCTATCCTACCCTGTGTTTATCCAAGCAAAAGCCCTAGCTGCTACCTACAAGGAGGGAGCTATCACCATCACTATTGCCAGAATATGATTTCTTTTACCTTTTTTCTTGATTTTTTCCTTTAGTATAAGGTTCAGGCATGGTGAGAAGGGTTTTTCCTTTTCTCTTATTTCTACTTTAGATTCTTTCTTCTTTTTCCAACAGTTTTTTCTGTATAAGAGTCCAGTCGCTAGTTGTTATGAGGTTGGCCTCACTAGGAATATTGGATAGGAAGGCTATTTCATGGGACCATTTGTGGCATATTTTTTACTGTACTGGCACAATAGCATATACTTATTTTTTAGTCACTTTTCCTTTGTTTTTCCTTAGATTGTTCAGTAGACTATAGGAGCAGATGATATGCTATATTCAAGGACTGCATGCAGACAGCCTGGTAGTTTTTAGTTAGTGAAGAGCTAGTTAGGAACTACAATACGAACTGAATAATCATCATCATTATACACGATGGTAAATGTCAGAGTATATTGTAGCACAGTTCTTGGTGTTGAGTGACCAGCATAAAGGTCTTGCTAGTGGTGAAGCATAGTTGTGGTGAATATTATCTACACATGAAGGTTTATCCTGATACCCTGCTACGTAACTCATGTATTAGTTATGTAGGAGATTTGCTTACCACATAGGACAGATAAGTACCCCTCAAAAACTAATGACCACTACCTAGTGTTTGAGTTGGTGACTCTGCTAGGTTAAAGCTCTGAAGGCCTTTACACCTTAAACATGAGATGCAGATCTCTTTGTAGGACTCACTCAAGCAGAGTATATGACGATGAAATACTTGGATGCTCTAGGACTGTGGTTAGTTTCCCTCATATTAATCAAAAATAAAGCAATACATGGTCGGCCAAAGTAGAGGAATCTGCCAGTTAATGGGAAGGTAGTTAGGAGCTACTGGGCCATAGTATTATGAGGTGGTTATTGCTAATCTATTACACACTCATCCCTATAAGATCTCATAATAGGTCGAGAGGATAGTTAGTGCATATCGGTAAAGTGTATAGTTCAAGTTATTATTGTTAATCTATGGCCAACTTTCTCTGACCCAGTTTACTTAAGGTGTAAACCTCAGAGTTTATTGTGGCACAGTTCTTGGTATTGAGTGACTAGCATGAAGGTCTTGCCAGTGGTGAAGCATAGTTATAGCAAATGTTATCTGCACATGAAGGTTTATCCTGATGCTCCACTACACAACTCATGTATTAGTCATGCAAGAGATTTCCTTACCACATAGGACAGATAAGCACCCCTCAATAACTAATAACCACCGTATAGTGTTCAAGTTGGTAACTCCACTAGGTTAAAGCTCTGAAGGCTGTCACTATAGGCAGAGTATAATTTCTTTTACTTTTGTTTTGATTTTTTGCTTTAGCAAAGGGTTTAGGAAGGGCAAGACAGGTTTTTCTTTTTTTCTCTTTTTCTAACTTTTGTCTCGTTTTTCACAGTTTTTCGATTTAAGAGTCCGGTAGCTAGTTGTTGTAAGGTTCACCTCGCTAGGAATATTGGACAGGAAGGCTATTTTGCAGGACCTTTTGTGGTACATCTTTACAGTATTGGCACAATATCGTGTACTTATTTTTTGATCGCATTTCCTTTCTTTTTCTTATGGTTTTTCAGTTACAAGGGGGAGCAAGTGATATACTATAGTCTTGGGCTGCATGTGGATGGCCCAGTAGTTTTCAGTTAGTGAAGAGCTAGTTATGAACTACAATACGAACTGAATTATCATCATCATCATTGTGTATGATGTACTTCTTATGAAGGAAGTTCTGGCGGAGCCCAGTGGTCGTAGGGAAGAACTTGCACATGGCTTCCTCGATCGTGGGCTTGTATGTAAGAACTTGTTAGGCAGTTGTATTCTCCATCACGGAGAGGAATACACTGTTAGCTCTAGCCCTTTAGATAGAGCAGATTCAATAGGCAGAGGGGGCCTTCTTATCAACTAAAGCAGCATTGACTTTGTCCTGAACAGTGATGGGATTGAACTCTGGGATTTCTCCCTCGAGTTTTACAATTATCTCTTGCTCACATTTTATTGGGTACTTTACAGTAGGTAGAGTAGTAGCAGTCGGTTGTAGCACAGCTAGAGCCTTACCTCTATTTTTCTCCACCACCTGTACCCAGGTGGAGTGAGTAGCTGGGGATGTTGCAGGTGGTACAGCAGGAGTGGGGGAGGAGAGGGAAGAAGAGATCTTCTTCACTGCCTTCATAGTTTTAGATGTTTCTGACCATAGCTTCTTGATGGAATCAGAGAGGGCAAGGTCAACTTCAGTGGGGCCTACCTTACCTGAGGCTATGGTAGTGGTGTTGTGGGTGGTAATAGCCTTAAGTTCATCAAAGTGAGCTTTAAGCAACTGTTAGCTAGTAGTAATAGCAGTGACTGCCTCCTGAATCTTATTCACAGAGGTGAGGAGGGATGGAACAGCACTAGAGAAGAATTCTATCTGCTTATACTAAATGTATGGCAGTACTTTAGCATCTTTGGTATAACTTTGGTAGACTGGGTCTTCTTGTAGGTACTGGGTGAGGGGGGAACATGTATATTCACAGAATACATTAAAGATTGAGTGCACTTCATTTCTTGCTTCCTGTGTAATTGGGGGAAGGGGGGGGTTTGTTTTTCTACTTCCATGGTGTATATATATGCA
>JABYPW010001550.1:0-14801 GCA_016880775.1 Phymatotrichopsis omnivora
CCCCCCCCCCCCCCCCCCCCCCCCCAGAAATCCTTAAGTCCCTCAAGGATATACAAAAACAACAAAAAGTGACTGCAAAGTATCTTATGAAACTCCGCTCGATCACCTCCACCTCTACTTCTCTCCCTGCCCTACAACAAGCCCAGGATGCCTAGACTTAGGCTCAGATTGTCTCTAAAAAATACAAAAAGAAGAGTAGGCTGGTCACTCAAAAGGACCTTCTCCCAACCACCCCTCTCCCTTTCCTACATTATCCCACCAGGTGCGACCATAAAATTGTTATTGATATTGAAGAACCCTTGGCCTTCGGCGAAGACGCACATATCCAAATCTACAACCAAGTAAATATAGTGCTAGATAATGCCAAAGCCCACCCCTTCTTGTGCATCTAGAGATGTTGCAATAATAATCCCACCACGCTTGTCCTCACCACTATGGAGACAGTCACCGCCACCGCTGTCATAGGTTACTGACCCATCATTACCAAAGCTATTAGCAAGTTCTGTAAAGTCAAAGGCATTAACAGAAACTACACATAGAAGAAATATATAATCCATGGTATCCCCACCACCACTGACATCAACACCGTAGGACAGATGACAAGGCTCTGACAGGAGATCGAGTGTTACAACTCCAGTGTCACCCTTGCCATAACCCCATGCTGGCTGACATCCAGCACCAAAATTAACAAACAGAATCACTAGTTGCTAGTGATTACTATTATCAACAACAACAATGAGGCCTGTGTATTCAAGGGTCTTACCATCCTCAACAACCCTTATCATACTATAAAATAGATCCCATTTAGTGCCGATACCTAGTGCTCTAACTGCTCCAAGTTTGGACATCTAGTCCAGAACTGTCTGTCCCCTCCTTGCTGCTAACTGTGTGCTAGCCCCCACACCATCTCAGAGTACACCTGAGGAATAGCTGACTATAAGCAACTGAAAGGCTTCACCTATGAGAACACTGTCCTCTGATGTGCGAACTATGCTATACCCTATAAAGCGAACGATCTAATCTGCATGACAATGATCTAGGCCAAACTTGCAAAGTCTAATAGAAAGGATAAGTCTATGACTATGGGAGGAGTTTAGTTTCCCCCCTTTTTACCCTGTTTTGTTTCTCTTTTGATTTCACTATGATAGAACCAGGGTTTTTATGTTTCGGTAAAGCCAGGGAGGGTTTGCGCATTTCTCTTTCTCTTTTCTCTTTTGTTTTTCCCTAGTTCATGTAATCTACATAGGGGGTTTTTCTTTCATTGTTTTAAAGTTCATATAGCGATTGTTTTTCCCCAGTCGGCTTTCATACATAGTTGTCTATGCTTTCTTCTCGGCATAAGTAGGCTGAGGATTTCTTTTCAGTGAGTTAAGAGGAGGAACTTTCGGTAGCTAGGCTATCCTATTTAGTTAGTGCACAAGCTGTCCTACTCCTGGAAGAGTGTATTTAGTTTAGTAATGGGAAAAGAGTTTCAGTACTTAGCGAGTATCACTCCTATGTATGTGGTTATGTCTTTGCTTTTAATTAAGTATACATGCCCTTTCTATATAATAGTGACTGAAGGAGAACAAATATCTATTACTTAATATACATTAATATTGTTCTAATTTTCAAATTTTCATAGCTCTATCAAAAATTATGAATTAAAATATAGTAGGTTTTTTTATATAAGTATTATTTTTATAACTCATTCTAGTTACTTAATACTTATAGTTACTTTGGTATATACTTTTGTGTATATTTCTATCACTCTCTGTATTTTTTGTTATTATTATATAGTATAATATGAATGTTTAGAATATCCCCCTCTAAGATACTATATCCATATATGATGTATGTAGAGCCTGTACCTAGAAATAATATGACATAATTTAAACAAAAAAAAAAAAAAAATCCCCCTCTAAGAAATGTTACTAAGTAAGCATCAGCTATGCAGTGTACAAATCTTAGTCCTACAGTGACTACATGTTATTATGTAAGTCATGTATACTTTTCACCTTACAATATCATATACTTTGAAGGATTTTAAATAGTAAGTCCTATAAAGGTACTAAGATATTATCTATATACACTAATTAATACCCTTTAAAATTGCTTGGAGAATGGTGTTATAGATCACTTATACACTATAAGGCATTGGAAGGTACAAGATGTATTAGCTGTAAAGTATTTTGCATTCTCATAAAAATCTCTTAAATAGTGTTCTACTTTATTACTTACATAATACAGTATAGTAGTCATGTTAAAAATTATAGTTTTTAAATATAAATAATCATTTCTTACATCTATATTAGTTTTCACTTCACTATTACATATATATAAAGTAAACTTCAATTTAATAAGAGATTTTGTATCTTAATACCATCAATCCAAGGGATATAACTTATACATAAAATGTATAAAATGCAAAAAAAAATTGATAACAATATATCTGAAACATACATACTCTCATATCTATATTTATTAAGCTAAAATTTCAAAAAAAATTCTATAACAATCACTATCTACTACTAGCAGATAATCAAAGTAAAGGAAGAGGATATGCTTCTCCCTTAATTTACTATTGTATGGGTAGGGCGTGTATACAAACTTAATTGCAAAGACATAGCCATATACATAGGAGTAATCTTGGTAACCACTGTCAGGGTAACCCTTTATACCACTCAAAGTAAAGGAAATTATCAGGCTATAATATATTTGTAATTTACTTAATAGAGGGGTTTGCAAATTGCATAGTATAAAAGAAAATAGTTCTCAATTCTACAGTATTATATGTACAATATATAGATCAGCTTTATAAACATAACTAAATAGTTTACTAATTTATTAAGTAATATTTTATTATACTTTATTGGGCTTGATTAAGCTAAAATTTTCTGTATCAAGCAATTTTTTTAAAGTAATAAAGTAGTTAATAAGATAAGGATATTCTTGAAAAAAAAATCAAATTGAAAGAGATATTTTGAATAAATTACTGTAAGAGGACATGCTTCTCTATTACTGTAAGAAATAGTACTCTTCAAAAGAAATTTAGAAGCTTAATAGATAATTATTTTTAAAAAAAAAAAAAAAAAAGTTGAAGAGTTTTAAATATACGGTTTATCAGTTATGTATATCTTTTTCTCATTCCTACTCTTCTTAACAGGTTATAGTTCTATAATAGAACTATCAACTTTTTAAAATACCATAGATGTATGAAATTCTTCATCATTGATAAAAAGATATATTACTATAACCTTCAACTATTTTTTTTTTTTTTTTTTTATGAGAAGGAATAATATTTATAATTTTTTTGTATATGATTTTTTATGAATCTTTCTTTTACTATTAGCTATAATAGATAGAGTACAAGAGTTAGAAATTATATATGATCTTTTAGTATATAAATGATGATGATGTTTCATTTCGTTTTGTAGCTTACAAGACTACCTCTTCACTAACGTAACTATAGGGCTGTCCACATGCAGTCCAAGACTATGGCATGTCTCCCTGAAATAAAACAAAGGAAAAAGAAAAAGAAACCATGAGCTCAACCTCTCCTACCCCTACTTATCCTCCTTGAAATACCTGCTCACAGTGAATAACTTAGATACATGATAAAAGAAAGTATGTTCCATCTCCTCTACCTTGAGAAACTTCCTCCACTAGCTCTGGGTGATAAGTGGACTTGTAGGTGTAGTGTTAGTGCCGGTGGGTACGGTCGCATAGGCTAAGCAAGCCGGCAATGTAGCAATTGGTGGGTTTTGTGTTTTTCGCGGTTAGATGTCCTACGGGAGGGGGTACGTATGGTTACAAGGTTTAAGTAGGTTTGTTTTGATGTTCCCGACTTCATTGGTTTGGGTTTATATTATTGCTATAGAGGGGTGATAGAGGGGTGTTGGTTGTGACCATGGAGGTTATTTAGAGGTATGTGTGATCGCTCCTGGGGGCCAGGTCACCCCTCCTAGGAGCTCTGAGAGCATCGTAGAAAGGAGTGTAGGAGGTATAGTGATACTTTACCTAAGTGAATAATCAGTACACTTGCAAGTATGGTGGGTGCAACAAGGGGACTCTTAACCTATCAAGTAGACCATTTGTGTGGACCTACAGGACACTGGGCTATCTCACATGGATGGTATGTGTTGGTTGCAACCTGTTG
Source organism: Phymatotrichopsis omnivora (assembly GCA_016880775.1). Taxonomy (NCBI): domain Eukaryota; kingdom Fungi; phylum Ascomycota; class Pezizomycetes; order Pezizales; family Rhizinaceae; genus Phymatotrichopsis; species Phymatotrichopsis omnivora. The sequence goes on from JABYPW010001550.1 coordinate 4,139, forward strand.
TCAAAGAAGCTTTGTATAGAGTTGCAGTCTTCTCAGCCAGACAAAGCTGAGACTGGAGATAGTTTCTGTTTAAAGGAATGTGGGGGGTAGAAAGAATGTCTTGAGAGGCCTATTTTAGTATATAATAATGATGATTATTCAGTTCTATTCAGTAACTACTCTACTTCTTCTATATCTACCTGGGCTGTCCACATGCAGTCATCAACTATGGTGTATCTCCCATTCTCCCCCAATAAAACTGAACAAAAGAAACCACGCATTCAAAAGAAAAGGACACGGTGTCATGTCAGTACAGTAAAAATGCACTACAAATGATCCCACAAACTAGCCTCCCTGTCTGATGTTCCTAGTAAGGCGAACCTTATAACAACTAGCTACCAGACTCTTACGAAGAAAAAGGTTGAGATAAAATAGAAAAGTAAAAAGGAAAGAAAAGAAAAGCCTTCCCTCCAAGCTTGAAACTTTTTTTAAAGGAAAAAATTAGAAAGAAATGTAAAAGAAATCATATGCCACCCATAGTGATGGTAATAGCTTCCTCCTTCTAGGCGGTGGCCAGTGGTTTCACTTGGATGAACACGGGCTAGTAGGGGTTTGATGTGGTGTGCTTTCCTTTGCAGTTCGTACACTTTAGGACTGTATCATCGCAAAGTCTTCTGACCTTGGTGCATTCTTTGTGCCTGCAGGTATGTTTCGAGGTACAGTGTGTGTCCGTGCACATATTACATCATGAGGGGTTCTGGCAGCGAGCCTGGTGATGATTAAACTCCTAGCAGTTGGTGTAGCACATTGCAGAATTAAAGGGGATATACTTTTCGACTCTTCACTTGCATATGAGAATTGTAAGCCCTTGGAGGATGTGTTGTTCATTATCATTGTCAATGACCATGATGACTAGAGAGGATACATTTTTACCTATTTAATTACTTTCTCTAAGCAGCCATCGACAGGTTTGTGCGAGGGTAATGCCCTTGTTGAAGTGCTCGATTTCCCTTTGGAACATGTCAGCTTCTGTCAGGGTATCAGTGTGCGAATGCATGATGTTATAAACCAAATACTTCTTCTACCTATGGTTCTTGTAAATAGAGGCTGTTCAGAATTTTTGTTTGATAGTCGCTTTGATTCTATTGCGGTAGGCGAGCACTGCCGAAGCAGTAACATCTTCAATAGTGGTAAGAATATTGGAGCATTAGTTGTTCTTATGAACAGCAGAGATGTGGAGAGCTGCTGGGGCATTTACTATGACAAGAGTGTTGTTTAATGCGTCCCTGAGCTCTACTAGGTCAAAGGTGCTGATCTTAGAAGCGGTAGTGATGATAATCTCACGGTCATGCTTGGCAGGATAGCATCAGTTGCTAGGTTGTGCAGGGAGGGGGGGTATTGATACTGCAGCCTTCTTATTATGTTTTGAGACCACCTGTACCCAAGTTGCCTAAAGTGGTAGTTGTAGGGGTGTTGTAGTGCTTGCAGTGGGCACTTTAGGGGTGATTTCTGTTTAGCAACTTTATTAACCTTTTTTGAGGTTTCCTTTATCGCTTTCTCAATTTTCTTGAGGGATTCCTTAAGAGCATTATTACTGGTCTCTGATCGCAAAGTCTGCTAGATCTCGCTTAAATTTTCATCGAGGGTGGCAATACGATCGTGATTTGCATTGTGACCTTCGAGCAGGTTAACGATAGCTTTACCTTGGGTATTCGACTGGTCTACTAAAGCCCCCAAGGTCTAGGTTATCTTTGGTAGAGTTTCAGTTAGGAATTCTAGTAGTAGTACTTTACAGTATATGTGCAGTTGTGTTTCTCCTATTAGAGGTGCGTTGTCTTTTTTGATGAGTGCTTCTGCAGTTCCGTGTTCTGTAGTGTGATACCAGAGGTGTGCTAGATCGACTGCTCTTTGTTCAAGTGGCAAAGGGGGGGGCGGCAGGAGTTAGCAGGGTTAAAGGAGGAAAGAGAGGTGGAGTAGGGTGTAGACATCTTGATAGTTATTCTCCTTTGTGCACAGTGTACCAAACCTGATCCAGGTTCCAAAGAAGAAAAATTATCGTGACGGTGTTGGAAAACAATAGATGTGAGAATGTATTGATTTCAAGAATGAGGAAAATGAACTCAAAGAAGCCTGTGTTTTAGTATATAAGAGCCTACCTTACCTCTTAATATTGATGAGAACAAATGTCTGTTAATATTGATTTTGACCTCTGCCATAATGAGCATCATTCTATATGGAGGTTCTTTTAGACGGCACCTTATAGGGTTATAAAGATAAATAAAATGAATTTCCCCCCCCCTCCCTTCTTAATATTGATCTAGTAAGAGTAGAACTTAGTATTATAGTTAGAGCTTTTCCTACCTCTACAGGTTTTTTACTAGGGCTTAAAGAGAAATAGCTAAAGTTCTATGACTAGCATTCAATTAGTTGTTATCAAAGAAAGAAATGTTTTTAACCTTTCTGAAAGCTTTCCTAAATATATATTAGTTTTGAATTAATAATTACTGAAAGCTATACTAAAGCCTACATACTAATATCCCTTTTATTTATAAACTTTAACTTAAATACCAAATATAGAACCTTCCCTTAATTGATATAAGGCACAAGCCTTGAGAATTGAATCAATTTCCAATCTAAGGGAAAAGTTAAATTCTATTATATTCAATTAAAAAATTATATCATATTGCAGAAATCGGCATAGCTTAATAGTATAACACCTATATTCTGTAATTTTGACTTAAAAACATTTTTACCCTTCAAAGTATTTACAACTTCCTTACTATCTAAACTATAATATAATATCACTGTAACTATTAAACCATTATAACATAAGTAGAAGTAAGTAATTCTTCAATAATACAAGCTCATACACTGAAATGAGAGAGAAATATTAAGTAGTCAAGTAGTATGTGAAAAAAATTATTGTTTCTTTGTAGTAAATAAAAGGAAAAAAAAATAAAAAAATAAAGAATGGATATTTTTGGCATACTTTTAGACCACCTAATATATTAATGCTATATGATTTATAAATGAAATTACTTTTCACCATTTTTAGATTAGCTGACTATAGGATATATATATTTGGTGTTGGCTATATAGATATCTTCCTATTTATTATGAAGTATGATAGTAGGAGTTTTCCTACCACCTCTTCCTACCCTCGATCCCTTCCGGTTGTTGTAAGGTTCGCCTCGCCGGAGATGGGAAAGAGGTTACCCGGTCGCGTCTTTTGTTTCTCGCTTAAGTGTTTACTGGGCTTTTCACCGGTCGCGTCTTTTGGATTTTTCAAACCCAGTCGCTCTTTCCTCCCCTCCACCGAAAACGAATTCCTGCCCCTTTCCTTAGTAGTTAATTGAGTGTTAGCGAGGAGGAAGGGAATATCGTGTACGTAGTCTTTGCGATACCGGCTTCGGTCGGCTGTCTTTTTACCGCCGCCATAGTTAGTAGAACTGCAAGCGGCGGTTCTTTTAGACGACCCCTTCCACCTCTTCCATTTATTTCTCACTATACCTGATAATTGAAATATAATAAGTATTGCAAATTTTATAAAAGGGATTAAAATGGTTTATTAAAAAAAGAAAAATCCATAATGAAAAAAATTCATGATCGGCAAACAAGCAATGAGATTTTCTCTAGTTTCCTTAAGTACATAAACAATAAAGAGGCATAGGTGCCTCAAAAGAAAATAGTAAATCAATCTATGAAAGGTGAAATATCTGTAGTGTTTTATAACAGAAATTTCTTTGTATTACTATAAATTTCAAATAAAAGGCAGAAAAATGCTGGTCACCCTTCTAAACACTAGGTTAATAACAATAGAGTAATAAGACTTCTTGCTTTCAATTCCTTTAATGTATGACATTATATTTTGAAGGTACAGTGCATAAACATAAGAATTGGGATTGAAATATCAACCTAAAAGATAAGGGTATATCAAATGTGTGGTGAATAATCGTAAATTTTGAGGAATTGACATCAGAACGTGAAAATTTTGGGGGGACAATGAATTGTTTGCATATATGATATCCATGGCTGACTTGAATGGATTTCTAAAATGTATTTATTGGTTATACTATCCTTATAGAAATTGAATTCCATATGAAACACAAGATACAAATAACAAATAACAATACAACATACATAATATACGAGATTTATAATTCCGTGCCTGGTGTGGGGTGGGGTTTAGTGCGGAGGTATCACCCGTCAGGGTCGAGATGCGTAATTTTAATATAAATGTCGGATTAAAGTGCCCCACCTAATCCGCATATAGAGTTAATACGCTACCCAGTTGCGGCAGTTCTTATTTCCTTTTCCATTCCTCTCGGAGGAAGGTCATCTGCGAGTCGTGATTAGGCCGGCTGATGTCGCGATGTCTATATAGAGTAAATTTATTATCTCGGTGGGGGATGGCCACGGGTAAAGCATTGCCCGTCGAGTTAACGGCGAGGAATTGAGCGCTTCAAAAATTCGTCGACGGCAGAAAGCAGGTAGCAACAACGGCAGCGACACCTGCGATGCCTCTCAGTGCTCTCCTCGCTTCCCTCCGCCCGTGGTCCCGCTCCCTCGACTACCGTGAAGGCGAGCGCATCGCATACCAGGCGAATACCGATAAGCTTCTGCTGCGCTTCAAGGACGTGTTTCTGCGGAGTTGGGACTTGGGCTTTACGGCCTTCGGGGGTCCGCCCGTACATTTTCAGATATTGCATCGGAGGTTTGTTGAACCTCGAGGGAAGGTGCCATGGATTGATGAGCAGACCGTGGGTTCTTACCGTTTATTTTAGTGTTGGTTTTGATGTGGGGTGGGATGTGTTAACGAGGGCACAGTATCGAGAGCTGTTCGCTATATGTCAAGCTCTTCCCGGACCAGCGAGTACAAAGATGACGTTTTGCATTGCCATGATCCACGCTGGATTGCTGCCCGCGCTGTTCGTGTTCGCTATGTGGTGGTGAGTTTCAATTGCTATCTTACGTCTGGGCACTCATTGACGAAGATAGTCTCCCTGGCGCAATCGGAATGTATGCCCTCTCACTTGGAGTCCAGCGTATGGACGAGGTTTTACCGTCGCCGGTGTACGCGCTCCTCTCCGGCCTCAACGCCTCCACTGTCGGCATCATTGCGCTCGCCGCTGTCCAGGTGCGTTCCATATCTTTTGTTCTTAGAGATAGCTCTGATACAACGAACAGCTCTCTAGGAAGGCGATAACCGATCCGCTAACGCGCATCCTCGTTGTCCTCGGGGCATGTGCCGGCCTTTGCTACAACGCCCTCTGGTACTTTCCGGTCCTGATAACCATTGGCGGGACCATAACAGTAGTCTGGGATCTCTGGGCCTCTGCGAAAGCTTCCGCGATGCGATCAAAGCTCTTGCGAAAACCCTCCATTTCAGATCCTGAGCAGGGGCCAGCGCAGCATCAGGAGTCGGTAAGTCTGTATGCAGTTCAGGTTCCGGAAACCGCGGCAAGGGCCAGGCCGATGAGCATGAGGAGTGGGATCGAAGCTGTGCGCACGGAGACTACGAATGCTACGGAGAGTAAAGGGAGGGAGAAGGAGGAGTGTAAAGTTAAGGTCGAGACTATGGACACGAGTTCGCACGCTATTCCTGTAAAGGTCGGACTCGGCATTATCGGCGCTTTTTTCGGTATTGCCCCAGTATATCCGCGCAAAGATTGGAATTATCGTCGTCTTATCAACTAAAACACTAACGTCGAACAGCATCCTTCATCACACTGATGACTGCCCGCGGCGTCGTGGAGAATCAGCCCCTGATACTGGAACTGTTTACAAGTATGTTTCTTGCCGGTACCGTAATCTTTGGCGGCGGCCCGGTCGTGGTTCCCCTCTTGCGCGAGTACGTCGTCGAGCCTGGCTGGGTTTCATCCCGAGACTTTCTCCTCGGCCTCGCCATCATCCAAGCCTTCCCGGGGCCTAACTTCAACTGTATACCCCTCCTCCCTTCTCCCTTCTCAACTAACAACCTCAGTCGCCGTCTATCTAGGTGCTCTCGCGCTTGCTCGCACCAACACCCCAACACCTCTCGGCTCCCTCCTCTCCTTCATTGGCATCTTCCTCCCGGGCATTGCTCTCTGTGTCGGGATCCAATCGCTTTGGCGGGTCCTCCGGTCCAAGCCTATTACCGTCTCGCTGCTTCGCGGAATAAATGCTACCGCTGTGGGCTTGGTGTTTACCGCCGTGTACAGGCTGTGGGAAATCGGGTATTTGACACCGCAGGCTTCCGGTGGGAGGCCTCTGGGTGGTGAGCCGTGGTGGGTTGTCATCGTGGCGGTGACGTATACGGCGGTGGAGTGGTTTAAAGTGCCGCCTGCAGGGGGGATCATTGCTGGGGCGCTTTTGGGGCTGTGTTGGTGGGGGGCGGTGCGTAATTGAACGGAGAGCGGCTGAAGCGAAAGCGGCGGAAATCGGGGGCTGGAAAGAAAATTTTGGGTAGCAGAGAGTGTATTATTGATCGATTATGGAAAGGAGACCTACGGGAAACATGATTGCGGAGATTTCGTATGTACTAAATCCAATGAAATAAAAATTGTGCAAGAAAATACCATTCAAGCAGGTATGTCCACATTCCGAAGGGATATCATTATGCTGTCCTGGCGGAATATTTCCCCATCATAGCCATTGGAAATTGCGCCAAACAGCCTTGGGTTGCTCCAGGATGGATCATCAGGGATCACTCGGCTCGGTTCGGTTCGTATCGACGGATTACTCACCACTCGGTATCTTCCTGCGCCGTTTACGCCGCACTTGCACTTTTTGCGGGGATAGTTCGGGTTCTATGCCGTGACTCCTAGCCTCGGCTCATCTCGCCAATCGGCCAAAAGCTGGTAAATGTTGGTTATGCACCGTATATAATTCGTCCATGTGTTGAGTACACAATGTAACCCTGTATTATTAACCGGCTTTAGATGTGCGCATGCCCTTACGGGAGGATAAAACTTGTATGACCAGGTTTGGTAGTACGGTTCGAATTTGTGTTTTTTAGTCGAACTTAACTAACGGGAGTTCAACTTCTCCTACGAGGTAGATATATACTAAGGACCCATGTGCAGGCGTGAATATAGCATTGCCTATCAAAATTCGGAATTCAGTAAAAATTCCCACCGGGTTTACCAATTACTGTAAGGCAGGAAACCTCGTATTCAGTTTTCTCTCGTGCAATTTGATTCTTGCATGTATATACACCTCCTATCCCCATTCCTTCCGACCTGCCATTCATCGGTTCCGCAGACTCAACTCGACCAAGACTCAATTGCGCTGCACCTCTTCGTTGAAAGGGGCAACATTTGCAACCACAAACCCGAGCTACTCCGTAAACAATTCTTCGACGATACTGACACGCCATATCTTCTCCGGACGCACGCCCAGCTCCTTCCTCACCTTCTCGTTGATGAACAATGGCTTCTCCCATCCTCAATCTCCAGAACATACTCCGGGAATCTTCCGTTCAACTGCTGATACTGCTCCGGCAGTGCCAGAACAATCTCGCCTAAGGAGAAGTTACCCGTGGAGAGGATGTAGCGGTGAGGGATTCCAGGAGTAGGCTCGAGCGCCGCAGAGAGAGCTTAATGTGTGCTTCGACAGATTCCTTGGCGTTGCTGGGAATAGCTAGTGGTGTCATTGTGCAAGGCGGGAAAGAAACGTACCATATTTGCGGCGGGGAGTTTCGCGGAACAGTTTCTTTGTCGACGATATTTAAGATTACTGACGATGTGGCCCTGCTAAGACTGGGAATATTCTTTACATTATGTAGGCTTTTCTTGGCAATGGTTATGCCATTAGCTTCTTTTATACTCACCGCAAGGAAAGGTACGCACTGGGCGGACACAATGTAACGACCTCCAAATCGAGCCTCATCTTTTCGGTCAATTCCAAATCTTCTCAGCCAACGTCTTCGACGCCGCATACCCGCTCCACGGATCCCGCTTTTCACTGCCTCATCCACCGTGGTCTTGTCCCAGTCCACCTTTATATAGTCCGGACCTTCACCGTCTCCGAATTATAAACAGCAGTGCTCGAACTCGTGAACACAAACCTCTTCACTCCTTTCTTTCCCACCGCAACAGTGAATACAGCTTCCGCTACATCCATCGCCGAGCGCATCACCAGATACTCCATATTAGCCAATCCGCTACGCGAGATCAGCTCCGGTCGATGGAAGCAACATGGATGATTCCACGAGACCATCGGTGATTGGGTCCGTAAGGAGAAGCTGATTGAGGTGCTACAGCTTTGCTCTGGGACTGCGGTGAAGATGAGATTTTTGCAAATGGAGTGTAGGCGTAGTGGGCTATAAAGAAGGGAATTTTGGAGAGGGTGTGGGCAATGGCAAGGCATAGAAGTGCAGAGGTTGGTGGAGGATATGGACGCCGAGGAGGCCGGTGGAGTTGGTGAGGGGGATGATGTTTTGGGAGGCGGACATTGGATTGGGCTTGTTGGCATGTACATATATATATAGTATATATTCGAAATTTTTTTTCGAGATTAGGATCCGGAGGTTGTTGAGCGGGAGTGTTAGGGTCAATATTTATACGTCTTTTTTTTTTTGTTTTAAAAAAAAAAAACATATATCGAAACAACTTCTTTCACTCTCATCTATCAATTGAGACTCACTCGCAAACTAATCTCCTTTACTCCGGTCGTAATTCGTCGCCGCTACCTTTCTCCCTGTCATATGTACATGTAAATGTCCCACGATAACCGCTTCCATACAAAATAACGCACTCTCGACAAATTTCCGCCCCTAAGCTATCACATACCACTCCATTTGCCAACCCAAAACGAGCAGTGATTAATCGAGGATAATGAGCATTAAGGTTGAGAGGTTGAATGTTTTTTTTTTTTTTTTTTTTTACTATCCGTGGGAATGGGAATTGAAACCGGGGATTTGGAATTGCGGCGGACGGTGATTGGTACGTTGTATAGAGAACGCGGGGGAGGTGTTAATCGTAGATGAGAATGTAGTTTTCGGTGAAGAATCTTGACTGTGCTTAGTGTTGACGGTAACGCAGGGGATGCCAGCAGTTATAACAGACTTGAGCGGGCGAATGATGGTTTCGATAAGGAGATAACGGGGAGATGTGAGAGGGTGAAGTAGGCATGTAAATAAACTACGTTTGTGCTCGGCCAACACGGCGGATGTAAAGGCACGGAAAAGTTTTATGGTGTTCAAGAAGTCTGTCAGTGGTATCAATGGTAGTCGTTGGCTACTGATATGAGTCGCGGGCTCTCGATAATGTTTGCAAGTTAAGATTAAGTGAGTGGTTATTAACGTGCATACCTCGAATGAAGAGAATTGGAAAAGGGTTAGAACATTGGATATGCGATGTTCGAGAAAACGTATCGCTGATAAAGTGTTCGTTAGAGGATGGAGGTGCGGGGGTGCGGCCAAAAAAAAAAAAAGAGAAAGGACAAAAAAAAAAAGAAAAAAGAAAAAAGACATGCCACGAAAACTGGATTTTCATTTCGGTGCCGCCGGGTGATGTCCGCTTCTATTTCTCCCTCAAACCGAACAGCCAATTTGTCGCATTCGTGTACGGTATGCATGTGGCCTCTAACTATGGAAGTTAAAACTGGATAAAAGGCTTAAAGTCTGCGTGCCGCTCTTGCGGTAGACGTATGAGCTCGAAGTGTATGTTTCGCACTGAAAGTGTACATAACCACCGTCTGAGGTGCATACGCATACAGCCTGATGAAATGGACAAAAGGGATGGCAGGCGATAGTGAACAAAAGTCTCCTAGCTTTATGTGCGAAGAAAAGTGTTTGTATACGTATATTTAATGACGTAAATGTCCGGATGCTTAGTCAGCAGCACTTTGCAGTTGCTTCGCAACAACTCCACTTCGACGTTTCCTCCTTTCGTGTAAATTTGTAAATCCTGAAAATTGCTATCTACAATATTTTAAAAAAAAAAAATTTCACGATGCCTCTATCTCAGAACAAAAAAATAAAAAAAAAAAAAAAAAAAAATCCTTGAGCCAAAAGCCGAACCCAAACCTAAACGCAAATCCAAACCGAAACCGAAAACAAAGCACCGAGACACCACACCAGCTGAACATGGTACGGTGATTACGCTCTGAGGTGAAGGTTAGTCTATCGCGAAAATCGCTGCGAACTCCGAATTCCAAAATCCACCTGTTCTGATACATGTGCCCGAGACCAAGACTGCCATCCTTGTAAAAGTAAAATCCCATACACTGTGAACGCCCCCACCCCCGAAAAAAATTGGTGATAGGTTGAGGGGGAACCTAGTCCACCTATCTTGGATGTAACGGCTTAGCTAGTAATTCCTTGCCCTTCTCCGTAGCCTTTATAACCTTCCTGTACCGTTGCGTCCGGGCCAGGTGGGCTAGGTATCTCTACTCCCTAGCAGTAACCTTTTCTGGGCGGCCGGACGTGGAGCGTTTGCAGTGTATGGGATTTTACATTCAAGAGGAAGGAAGTCTTGGTCTCAGGCACATACTGTATATCGGAACCGGTGGATTTTGGAATTCCGGTTTTCTCCGCTATTTTTATTTTTCACAGTTCACAAATTTACAGGAAAGCGAAGTGAAGGCGTTGCGAAGTGACCGCAAAGTGCTGCTGACTAAGCATCCAGACACTTACGTTACAATAAAATATATTACGAACCCCAATCCCTTGCACCATTTTTGGTAAAATTTAACGTTAACT
>JABYPW010001551.1:0-14800 GCA_016880775.1 Phymatotrichopsis omnivora
GTCAAAAAAAAAAAAAAAAAAAAAAAATTGAAAATTAAAAATTGAAGTTGGAAAGGAACAAAAGGCTAACCTTTGGCTGTGGTGTTTCCCCATAATCGCAAAATTATAGGTTACAAGGCGAAGAATCCTTACGGGCAGCTGTACAGAAGTCAGTCAAGGCTTATGACACCAGTTTGGTGCGGAAACTTAATTCTGGCCGATCGGACCCTTCACCTCTCTCCCGGAATCGACTTACGCCGCCTAGGGATTTCCGCCCCTTCACCTCGGGATCCGAGGATTCGGCGCTTCCGCCCTTACCTGCGCATTGGCAGCAACCAAAAGACCGCATACGGAATCTCCCGACATCGAACCCAATACCGATACCTGGCCCTGGTGCATTGGAAAATCCCTTTGAAAGGTGGGCACATTCATCCGGTTCAGGAGACCCAATAACTTCACGCATGGCACTTGTGCCAGAGCAGAACCCGCCAGTTTTTCCATCATCAATGGATTTTAGGAATTCTGGCGACAATGCCAGCGTTTCATCTTATCATACGGATAATGATGCACCATCTAATGGCGACAGCCACATGCGAAGATCGATCAGCGCATCGATACTAGGACCAGGCTACGATGATTCGGGAGCAGTAAACTCCATGCAATCCATGAATAGCTACGATGCATATGGCGATGAGAGTGATATACAAATGGACGACACGCCAGCCTCGCATGTTCATCAAATGAGACGCCTCACGTTACATGAAGCCCGCACGCCTCCGAAGTCAAATTCGTATCCCTTTCAGGCTCATCATCAACGAGCTGGTTCTAAGAGAAGAGCTTCTTCGCCGCCCAATGAAGATAGAGCTGTCGGTACATCGGAGCCTACAAGGAAGGGACTTTTATTAGAGAATGGCGGAAGTGACTTGTATAACCATTCCCGTAGGACACCGCCAATTCACCATGGTTTAAGAACTTCCCCGAGTGGGCCATCAAAATATCACACGTCTGGCGGGATGCACCACTCACCAGTTCCGAGATCGGCATCGGGATCTTTCACATCTGCATCTGCTTCTTCTGGGACTACTATGTGGTCTGCATCAATTGGGCCGTTTTCGGCTGCGAGTAGTATCACGACAGCGGATAGGGGCTCTCCAGCAACATCATTCTCACCACCGTCAGACATGGACGTTGTAGGCGATGCTCCGTTCCGGCAGGTATCAACGCCCAGTTCCAACCGGCCAAATAATAGGCAAAGAATATTGTCGGAAACCGCAGTCGCGACATCGCCCAGAGAGAGGGATGGAGGCTCAGTGAAACACCATTCTGCACCGAAAATGGGATTGTACATTTGCGAGTGCTGTCCAAAAAAGCCTAAGAAATTTGAAAATTACAAAGATTTGCGGTATGTCCCACACGGTTTACTCCTATTGGAAGGTTTTTCCCTCTGTGCGTTAAAGATTACTGATTGGCTGCTGTAGGTTGCATGAAATGGAGAAGCAATACAGTTGCCAATACTGCAACAACCGGTTCAAAAATAAGAACGAAGCGGAGCGGCATCAAAATTCACTGCACCTCCGAAAACACTCCTGGTCCTGTGCGGCACTTTCCAGCTGCGAGGCAGCGTTTCACCAGTCGCCACAACGACCGAATTCCGCCGATATCTGTGGTTACTGTGGTAAGGAATTCTCCAACCCGCCGCAGTGGAGGAATCGAATAGAACACCTTATGACCGAGCACAAATTTGGCGAATGCAATCAGTCAAAGAAGTTCTACCGCGCGGACCACTTTCGACAGCATTTAAAGCATAGCCATAGTGGGACAAGCGGTAAGTGGACAAATTTGTTGGAGAATGCTTGTATGAGGGACGAAATACCCCCAACAATTGCTCTCTCTACAGGCACTGCCGTTGCAGTGATATCTGAAGAAAGCTCCGACTAATTGTCTGGAAAGTAATTTTTTTTTTTTTTTTTTTTTTTTTTGTGGTTTTGTATTATGACATTTTTTTTTAGCGTGTGGGACGGGTTGCTTTTGTTATTGTTTTCTACTGCAATTTTTTCTGTTTTGTTATAAGAGCGATGTCACAAAGGGAAACGGGATCCGGGAAAGGGTGCGGCGGGGTTTTTGGTGGGTGGGGGAGGTAAAAAAGGTCAGCGTGGCTGACATTGCATGAAAATGCAAGGCGAATGCATGGTGATGACATGGTACACGATACACCGGGGTTCGGATTGCGCCAAGCTAGATGCAATATTGCGAGGTTGGAAAAAGTTGACTTTTTTTTTTTTGTCCTTTCCATTTTTCCATTTCACCTTTTTTTTCCTTCGGGAATTTTGTTCCTTGTCGCTTGGAATGGCACAGGGTCCGGTTTGGGGTTTGGGTGCCTCGGAGGCGAAAAAGCATTGACACGATGTTACGACTGCACAACAACACATGGGAGTCACTGGACTTTGAATTAAGGAGAAATTTTTTTTTTTTTTTTTTTTTTTTTCATGTTTGGATTTCTGTAACTGGCGTTTTTTTTCTTTTTTTGTTGTTGCTTATTCCTTCCGATTTTATTCATTGGTTGCTTCCAAGACTGCTCTTACTATTGGTTTTTCTTTCCTTTCTTTTCTTTTTTTTTGATATTTTCTTTTTCCTTTTTCTTTTTCCTTTTTTTCTTTTTTATCTTTTCTTTACTTCTTTTTCTATATATATATATATATCTTTTTTTTATTTTTCACTTTTTTCTCTTCTTTTCTTTTCTCTTTTTTCTCTCTTTTGTATCGCTTGTTTCCCTTCGGAGTTCACGGTTTCTTTGGTGAAATAATACCCTAACAGTTACATATACCCGCACATGTATCTTGAATGTTCACCTACTTTTATTGCCTTCACAACTCTGTCTACTCTCAACATCTTCAAATCTCAAGCTACATGAAAGAATAATTTTCAATTATTCCGTGACCAAGTTCTTTCTCCCTTTTGCCACCTGTTTCTTATTTCATTGATTAATCCCTTCCTCCATTCATGCGGCGATTTACCGTTATCTAATGGCACCGACAGGCTTGTCTTTCTAGACTTTCCTTACCTTTGCTATGTTGCAGCTTGTACGATTTTTATTATTTTCTTTTTCCGTCAAATATCTAATGCTTCTTCCAGTAGCTCTCCAGTTTTGGGCGTCATTTATATTGCGGATGTTCTTTTTGTTTTTCTTTTAACCCACCATACCAAGCCCTTTAAGGCCGCCGACGGCGAGGCGGGATGCCTCATCAGTATGATGGGAAAGATTGACTTATACAGCAGGAAAGGTAAATGAAAGAAATGATTTGCCGGTGTGGAGCTTGACCTTGTCGAAAAATATAACGTCCGGATTTAAAGAACGGGGGGCAGGAAGGTTTTTATTTAAATATTTTTTTTGTTGTTTTAATACGCTAGTGTGACGCTGGTTGTCTGTGTGCACCATATTACGACGTTTCTCGAAATTTTCATTGGGTTTGTAATGCGTTGGGAGGGATTATGTGCGGGCTGACCACCGCCTGGTAGGGCAGACTCTAGAGGCGACACATCATGATAAATAGAGGACACGGCGAGAAGGGGAGTTGATTGGGAATTGAGTTAGAGCGATTGTTTTTGATTTTTTAGGATGGGGAAATACCGAGGTTTGAAAAAGATATATTTATCTCGGTTGGACGTCACTATTTTGCGTCTGGGAAAGGCTTGTATCTATATTTTCAGGACATTGAGCTGGGTTTGGCTCATTTTGGAAAGATCTTCAAATCCTGTCGCTCTACATATGTAACTCTGCAGAAAAAAATTTTCCGTCCACCGCGGTTGGCGTTCGTTAACGACTGGAAAGGTAGAGTGTGCACATACATGTACAATTACATGTACAAGCTCGTGCTGTAATGTACCTCGAAGTACATGTACTCTATTCTCGAAAACTCGTCACGTACGTCGATCCGCGCCATCGATTATCGTGAGCTACTTAGGACAATCCCGAAAGGTTTCATCTCATGTAGAGTACATGTACTTATACTTCACCTTTATTTACCCGCAGTACGACGACGATCTACCCGTTACGTTTTTCCGTGAATAATATCATCAGACGAGTTTGAGAGTCCCTTTGGCTCAGCCAAACGCGATGGATATATAATACATGTACAAGGACATGTACCCGGTCTCCAGCCCTAGGTCGCTGGGCCAGGGACTCGTCACCTGGCGGTCCGTGGGCAATGGTTAAAAAAAAAAAAAAAAAAAAAACATCCGAGGCTCCACCTAAGCGGGGAAGCCGTTTGAGATTCGAGAACACTTCTGTTTCGATGAAACTACGCGGATCTTTAAGTGTCCCATCCAGGGGTTTCCCTTAGTGGTCGCCAAGAAGGAATACAAAATACATGTAGTACGATTCATCCCCAGCTAGGAGTAGTGAAATGTTTAGTCCAGTTTTTTTTTTTTTTCATTTATTTATTTGGTCAAGCTGTGTGACATAACGGTTGATATTTTCCCTTTTAGTTTGCGAGTTACCTAGCAGAGTATGGTTCGCCTGCACTTGATACGGCAGCAGCCTTTTTGGAATCAAGTTTAAGAACGGAGGTTATTGCTAGCCCCATAACTTTGCCTTTTGTTTTTTTTTTTTTTTTTTTTTTTTTTTTTTCTTTTTTCTTTTTTTTTTTTTTTTTTTTTTTTTCTTTTTTTTTTTTTTTTTTTCTTTTTTTTTTTTTTTTTTTCCTTTTTTTTTTTTTTTTTTAATTTTTTTTTTTTTTCAGTTGTTTTTGTAAGGTTGGGGTTGGTCACTTTCGGGAATGGCTGTGTACTTTTGGGCATACTTTTCTTTTCTTTTTCGTTGTCTATAGTTACTTGGTACTCGGGCTTGAAAACCTATTATTTTTGCGGGTATGGCACCCTTTGTTAGTTTAGAACATATACAGATGTACAGAAATAATGAAGGGGAATTACAAAGCGTAGTCTACGGTAAGCTGGTTGCAATTCTCGGCGCGCAGTGAATTACTCGTCAGGAACTCGGAGGAGCGAACGGCGGCGCACTGGAACGCGGAGCTTACAAGTAGGTTGGCGCTGATTGGCCGGGTCATCCGAGGTCTAATCTTGTGTTTCCGGCACAAGCTCATCATAACGTTCACGAGTACTTCTAGTGTCATATCTAGATACCAGCACCGATAAGAAGTTGCTGTTCCATCATTGTACTTTGCTCACGGCTCTCAACATCGTCTTCGTCTCCGCTCTACAATTAACAATGGCTTCGTTGATCAGGCCTCCACTGCGTGCTGCTACCGCCGCTAGGCCCACCACCCGCATCCTCACCAGACCGACTTTCTCCTCCGCCTTCCCCAAGCCCTCCAACATCCTCTACAAACAGTCGTTTGTTAAACCCAGAGCTGCTACTTTTCATACCTCGAAATCTCTGAACATTCTGCCTGCAGGACCCCGTGAGTTCCGTTGCTCGGGCTTTTTCCGGAGAAATTGGAGAGTGGGTGGGGCAGTTGTTTGCTGACTGAAGTTATTTTTTGTGGGTGCAGAGATCATCGAGGGGACTGGTATGCTACCGATTTATTTTTTTGGAATTTTTTTTCCGTTTGAAAGCGTCAAAGATGGAAGTTCGGTGTATTGATGTGGTGGGGGATAGTCAATGATGCTGCTAAGGTCCCCGAGCCAAACGCTGCTCACGGTTCTTACCACTGGTCTTTCGAGAGGGTATATACACCTTCCCCCAGACACAGCCTCTCGTATGCGCTCATTAGAATTTATAGCTCATCTCCGTCGCTCTCGTCCCCTTGACTATTGCTCCCTTTGCTGCCGGCTCCCTCAACCCTGTGACCGATGCTATTCTTGGAGCTACCATTATCATCCACTCACATATCGGATTCGAGTAAGCTCGCAATTTGCATTCAGCTTCAGCAGTTTGGATCCTGGGATGTGGCTAATCTTGGACGATAGGTCAATCCTCATTGACTATATCCCCAGGAACAAGTACCCTGGCGCCCGAAAGGCTTTCATGTGGGGATTGAAGGGAGCCACCGCACTGGTGTTCATCGGCCTCTACGAGTTCGAGACCAACGACGTCGGCATTACTGAGGGTTTGATCTTCCCTTACCTACTTTAGCATGTCTCTGGATATCTAGCTCTAACCGAAATAAATCTCTATAGCCGTTAAACGTATCTGGAAAGCGTAAAAGTATTGAAAGTTGGTGAGGTTAAAAATTCAGAGTGTTATAAGGAAAAAAAAAAAAAAAAAAAAAAAAAATTGGACTTGTACAGGCACTGAAACCAAAATTTACTTTTTCTACTTCCTATTGATGCCCTGGGAGGCTCCAGTTGGGTTTGTATATAATTACCGCGAAGCATATTTGATTCTCTGTCACGAAAATAAGTATAGCAGAATACCAGCAACTTTTGCTTGTATATCCGTTTCCGGTCATTCACCAGTCAGCAGCATTGAATTGATACAATAGACACGAAATAAATTCGTCCCTACAAGTAGTTTTGAAAACAAGAAAAAAAATAAAAATTCGCCGCAAACCCGCTCCACCAGCCGTCACTCGCAACAAGCTCATCCATCCTTCCACATTCCGCTATTTCAAATACGAAGAGAAAAAAAAAATCAAATCAAATCACAATATCAATACTCTTTCCCGAGTCAGTGGGCAGACCAGCCATGCACCTCTACCGAATTTTTGCACTTCCAAGCTCTCTTCGAATCTCATCCAATTGGTCTAGACCCGTCTGGTACTTCCCGCGTCGGATCCTGCCCTTGCCAGTCATGGAGTAATTGCCTAAAAACTCGTCCATGATGGAATTGAAGTCCTGGCGAGTTTCCGGTACCGGTTCGCAGAGGCCACTGTCTTCCTCACCGTCTTCGTTATATTCTTCTTCGATCTGGTGGTGGTTAGTGTAGAGTTTATGTATACGAATATAATACATAAAATGGGTTTCATGCGAAAGTTACCTTATCAAAGCGGTCATCAAGCAAAGACAAGCCTTCTGTGCGGAAGAGGGAGGAGCTGGTCATGGAGTAAACAGTGCTGGCGGTCCTGGCACCCTTTCTTCCCCGCCGTCGGCCGGACATGGACAATGTGCCGCCGATTGAGGATGTGCCGCCGAATGACATTGTGTCGGCAATAGATGCACGGTCGCCGACTTTCTTTGACGATGTCTGAGCCTTCTTGAATTTTGAGAATTCCTGCACCCAGTCTACTCCCTCCTCCCCAGTAGCATTTCCATTCGATTGGCCCACTTTTTCCGCTTTTGGAAAACAGATGAGTTTTTCCTTGGCATCCGATTCCAATCTGTCTGCTTCGCTCCCCTGCAACATGTCCTCCAGACTGGCCTCAAATTCTCTCTCCGACGCTTCACCATTTTTTGTCAGCTCGCCGAACAGGTCCTCGTCATCATCAACATAATCCTCGTCTTCAAGCGCCTCTAGAACCTCCCTAAGTCTCGGATCCATATCCGGCTGGAAACCCTTCAGCGCATCGGGCACATCCTGCTGATTTTGATATGTCCTATTAAGCTGTGTCTCGGACGGCAGCAGCTCCTTCGGTATCAGAGTCCCGGACTCGGATTGTTTCCGGAGAGCGTCTTCGAGCTTCTGCTTCCTCTTTCCTTCCTTTTGCTTTGACTGGGCCTGAGGAGCTTCTATGAAGACGGCTTCAGCTGTCGTTCCCATGTCGCGCATGTGCTGCATGTAGTCGTACTCCGTGTCATCGAAGTAGATTCCGTACATTGCGGCTTCTCCTTCATTAGAACGGACTTTTGTCGGGTTAAGGCCGAGCTCTTCTTCGAGTTGACGGACATTTTTTATCTATAGCTAATGTGTCAGTGTTTTTATTCCTGGTGGGATATTTGTTTGACGGGGTAGCAGAGCAGTAGATAGTTACCTTCTGATTGGGCGCGTCTACATGTGTAAGGACGAAGTCTGAAGCAGTCTCGTCGTGGATGAGAGGATCTCGCTGAGACCTATAGCGGACCTGGAAGGTGGTTGCATTTTTTTTATCGCTGAGTAAATATTTCAATCAGTAAATAAAATGAAATAAAAAAAAAAAAAAAAACCCCCTTTGAGCATGGTGCGGCTCTGCTGATAACGATAACCAGGCAAGAGAAAAACTTGCAATAATCCAACTTACATCCATTTCTTAGCAGAGGGTGCCATTTTGCTGCTACGTTTTCTGCAAGAGAGAGAAAGAGATTGTCGAAGGTAAATGTTAAACGCTGTTAGCTAGTGCTTACAAAAACACCGAAAAGGGGGGAAAACGGTGACGGCGCTTGAACCCCACTACGAATTTCAAAGTTTCAGAGTAACCGTGCGTAACCGACAAGGTATCTCAAACCCCAACATACGAAAGACCTAGGCAAAATTTAAGAAATATCGAGCCGACGTACCAAAGATTTGCGAGATTTGCGATAGAACGAATTTTCCAATATGGTTCTTCCCGATAGCAAAAATAAGGTTGGCCTAGGGAGAGCGCTGATGCGCTCGAGAAGTGGTGGCGGAGGAGGGAACCGAGGTCGAGGTCGAGGAGGCAGAGGAAGAGGGCGCGGTAGTGATCCGTCGGAAATGGTATGGATTACGCCTCCAATGTGCAAGAGATTATGTGAGCTTTTGTACTGACAATATTTGTTTTTTCACACAGGTATACACGACGGAGAAGCATGAGGCGGATTGGTATAAAATGCGAAGTATCACGGAGCAGAATGATCTTGAAGGTATTGCCTTCATGTCTATCAATTCCATACATTTGGGGATGTTACTGAAAGTATGACATCACTATAGAATTCTTAAACACAGCCGAACTCGCCGACACCGATTTCACGGCGGAAAAAATGAACATCAAGATTATCCACAAAGATCAAGTAAACCCGTATCTCCTCACGGCGGACGAGGAACGCTCCGCCATCAAAAGACATCAAGCAAACGTCAAACAATTGACCGTCCCCCGAAGACCGCATTGGGACTCAAGTACAACACCCGCGGAATTGGAGCGACTGGAAAAGGATTCCTTCCTATACTGGCGACGTGGATTAGCGGAGCTCCAAGAGATGAAAGATCTTTTAATGACACCTTTTGAGCGAAATTTGGAGGTTTGGAGACAGCTGTGGAGAGTCATTGAGAGGTCCGATCTGGTAGTGCAGATTGTAGATGCGAGAAACCCTCTGATGTTCAGATCTGAGGATTTGGAGAAATATGTTAAGGAGGTTAATTCAGAGAAAAATAATTTGTTGTTGGTGAATAAGGCGGATATGATGACCGTGGAGCAGAGGCTTGCTTGGGCGGACTACTTCGAGAAGCATGAAATTAATTATAAATTTTTCTCTGCAGCATTGGCAAAACAGAAAAATGAAGGGGTTTACGATAGCGAAGATAATGCTGCGGAGGAAGACGAGGAGCGAGGAGATAAGGAGGAGAGGGCACAAGAAAAATTAGTGAAAGAGACTGAGAAGCTGGAAGTTTCTAAAGGAAAAAACGAAAGCAACTGGGAAGGTGAAGATGAAGATGAGAGGATAAGGATATTGACTGCAGGCGAGTTGGAGGATCTTTTCCTGGAGCAGACGCTGGCAGCAGAATGCAAGTCCACATTACCCTCTTCCTTTTTTTTTTTTTTTTTTAATGGAGGTGTGCTAAAAAAAAAAAAAAAAAAAAACAGACGAAAGTTCCGAAGCGCTCAGGAAAATCCAAATCGGCCTCGTCGGTTATCCCAACGTCGGTAAATCTTCCACAATCAATGCCCTCATGGGTGCAAAGAAAGTTTCTGTCTCCGCCACCCCCGGAAAGACCAAACATTTCCAAACTCTCCATTTCAGTGACAAAATTGTTCTCTGCGATTGTCCAGGTCTCGTTTTCCCCAACTTCGCCACGACCAAAGCAGAGCTCGTCTGCAATGGTGTTCTTCCTATTGACCAACTTCGTGAGTTCAGCGGACCCGCAGCACTTGTGGCTCAACGTATCCCGAAAACTTTCCTGGAAGCAATTTACGGAATTAAGATTCGTACTCGGCCACTAGAAGAAGGAGGAACAGGAATCCCTACTGGAGAAGAGTTGTTGATGGCCTATGCCCGAGCTCGAGGATTCACTAAGGCCGGTGCTGGAAATCCGGACGAGTCTCGAGCAGCAAGATATATTCTGAAGGATTATGTCAACGGGAAGCTTTTATTCTGTCATCCCCCGCCAGTATCTCCCCCAATAGATCCCCTTCAATTCAACAAGGGACTGTACAATGAAGTGTACTTGCCGGGACGGCGGCGAATAGCAAGTAATATGTTTGTGCCAATGGCATATAGCGCTAAGCCATCGGAATTTGATGCGGCGCCCGAAAACGATATGGCTTTTTTTGCACCCGTCGAGCTTGGGAGAAAATCTTCTACGTTGGACAATCAATTTTTCGGGCCTGGATCAGGAAGTGGAGGGCACCTATCAAACCCCCCCCATAAAGCCGCCGGATTAGCTGGAGCTTTACATCGCGGCAAGAATTTGTCTGGGAGAAAAGCTAGAACCATGATTGCTTTAGATAATAATATCAGTCCGGAAGAGGTGAGAAAAGCTATAGGGAGCAAGAAGCATTTCAAAAGAGGAGGCGCCGCGAAGAAGACAAGTGCCAATGGTGATTATTATTAGTTCGTTTTTCGGCTTTCTTTTTATTTCATACATTTGTCTTGAGCTCCCTTCTTTCCTTCTGCGAGTCGGGGATGTTTTCGGAATCCTGGTTTTTTAAGGGATTTACAGAATACCAGGCTTTTATAGTGTGGGATCGGAGGGTGAAAATGTATTGGTTGTTTTTTGCTTTACGTTTTTATTTCGGGTGGATGTACGAATGATCGATCGTGAAGCGAAACTTCGGGAGTGATGTGTTTAAAATGCAAGCAGAAGACATCTCCCGACTTGTCGCACCGACTGACCTACACATTATACCAACAGGAATTTTCAATCATTTGGCAAGTGGGGCCATAAATATGTAATGTACTTGCACCCCGCATGTTTCCCCTCAGAGCTGTGAGAGCCATCAACAAAAGAAGGTATTGGTGTAATGTATTCTGGGGATGTATTGGACCAACCTGGTGTTGTGGGGATTGGCTAAGCCGCGCTAGCTTAGCTACCCGAAGCCCTACCCGAGTACTTATCATAACTGCATACGAACCTTGCGGTTACGTCCGGAGAAGAAGATGTGGAATGTAGCGAGCCGAGGTTCCTGTGATGCCGCCTCCGCAATGTGCTATTTAAACCCGGACTGGCGAGCTGTCTTCCTTTCCGCGCCCTCGTATTGATATTGCGAATACCATAAATTCATTACCTTGTTCCACTTTTTTACACCAAATTATACTTTTTTTTTTTTTTTTTTGTTCATTTTTCCTTTTAGCGAGCAATATAGTTTGAAAGAGCTCCATTATGGGATACGAAATACCCCCCCTTGTTGCACACCGCGTATCACCGAGAGCGAAGGAGCTTCTGCAGAAAGTACCGTCCCTACCCTTTGCTTATCAGTAATTTATATTCCATGTTAAGTTTCCTAGGTTCATGATTTCGTCGAGAACGAATGTATTACTTCCCCCAAACCTAAGTTATATCCATTCATAAGAGCTACAGCCCTCTGACAAGCCACAGGTATTCCCGCGGACCATATCGCGGATTTGCAGCAGCCCAAAGACGTCACCAGGCGGTTCTTGAATTCATACCCACCCGTCATCGATGATTTGAAGGCGAAGGCGAGAAAATTGGGGTTGTGGAACCTTTTCTTGTCGCATATCCATTATAAGGAGGGTGTCGCGTTGACGAATCTTGAATATGGATTGATGGCAGAGATTATGGGGAGGAGCTTTTTGGCTTCGGAGGCGATGAACTGTAGGTTTTTCTTTTTCTTTTCCCCCTTCCCTTTTTGTTTCACTTACTGCTTGTGTTGTGTCTTTGGATTGAGGGTAGGAAAAAGTGTTGACTAAATTTTGCGAAGGTTCTGCGCCTGATACGGGGAATATGGAAGTTCTTGCGAAGTACGGAAATGAAGCGCAGAAGAAGCAATGGCTGGTCCCGTTGATGAACGGAGAAATCCGCTCGGCGTTTGTTATGACGGAGAGATATGTTGCATCTTCTGACGCGAGGAATATCAATTTAGATATTAAGAGAGAGGGTAACGAATATGTTCTCAATGGGACGGTAATACTTTTCTTTTCCTTTTAATTTTTTTTTTTTTTTTTTTTTTGTGGGGGGGGGGGTTATTTTACTTTTACGGAACAAATATTGACATGATTTGCAGAAATGGTGGAGCAGTGGTGCCGGAGATCCGAGATGCAAATTGTACCTGGTTATGGGTAAAACGGACCCGAGTAATCCGAACCCTTACAGACAGCAGTCTGTTGTCATTGTCCCAGCTCGAACTCCAGGAGTTACAGTGCTCAGGGCTTTGTCTGTTTATGGTTATGATGGTGAGTAGGAGTCATAATCTACCAAATTTCATGCGTTAAAATTCCCTTTGATAATAACCAACGCCTCAGACGCCCCTCATGGACACTGTGAACTCGTGTTCAAAAACTGCAGGGTGCCTATCGCCAACATTGTTCTTGGAGAAGGACGCGGCTTCGAAATTATCCAGGGCCGTCTTGGACCTGGACGTATACACCATTGTATGCGGTCTATCGGTGCTGTACGTTCCAAGGTTCCCAAATTTCTACATTTACAAATCTAACAATTTATAGGCTGAACGAGGCTTGGAATTTATGATTGCCCGCGTCAACGATTCCTCTCGCCAAACCTTCGGGAAAACCCTCGACAAACACGGCACCATCGTCGAATGGATTGCCAGATCGCGAATCGAGATCGACGCCGGCAGACTTCTGGTGCTGAACGCAGCGGACAAAATCGACCAGTCGGATGCAAAGGGCGCTATGAAGTTGATCGCTATGGCGAAGATCCAGGTGCCAAAAATGGCTTGCGAGGTGCTTGACCGTGCAGTTCAGGCACACGGCGCTGGCGGAATTTGTCAGGATTTCCCCTTGGCGAGAATGTGGGCTGGATTGAGAACGTTGAGGATCGCGGATGGGCCGGATGAGGTGCATATGAATCAGTTGGGGCGGACAGAAAATAAGAGGGCGAATGAAATGTAGGTTTTCTCTTTTCCTCCCTTATTATTTATTCTATACATTTATTTCGCCAAGGATGCTAACAAGATCACAGACAAGAGAAGTTTAAGAGGCAACAGGCAAAGACAGAGGAATTGATCAGGCGGTACAATATTCAGATTAAATCGAATCTATAAAGCTTATGAGAAAGCGTTCGGGAGAAGCAATTTAACTAGTGCAAGCGCATGAAATAACTACCTCGTATGTGTCATTATTTAAATGATAAAATGGAAATATGAGAAAAGAAACCTGAGTGATATACGCTCTCAATCTCAATGTAGGCAACTGGAATTATCCGTGGGAAGTCAATACGAAACTGTACGAATACAATAAAATATACTTATTGTGATAGGTGGAAAACTCTTTTTATTATTATTATTATTTGATTTGTGGGTTATGTAAAGATTTATGTACGAAAATATCTGATTATGCGGTAGCGGATTGAACAGATGATTGCCATACTATGCAGAATTTGTAGGCGACTGAATCAGGAGATTACAACGCAAGAAACCGTGGGTACTGAGTAAAGAGCTACATTGCATCTACAGAACTCAGATACATGTACCAAACATTGGACTTATTTTCTGCTGCCTCCTTTGTTCCCTACTCGTCTTCTGCGTGATTTTCTGAACAACGGCAAAGTTGGGACTACCTAGTATGTGCGCACTTCAGTTGTTTGTTTTGATGTTCTGAGAAAAGGGAAAATGAGCAGCCAAGAACATGGCGCTACCAGACCAAAAGGGATCGAACTAAAGAATCCGGCTTTCCGCAGATGGGGGTCTCATGGCTTCACGTCACACACATACAAGTACTAGTACAGTGTAATGTACTTAGTAACCAGAGTACTTTCACGCTCAACTCTTGCCAATGCCAAGAATGCGGCTCCTTGAAGCAATCTTGTTGCTGCGGTAACGGGCTCTTTGTTGTGTGCGAGGGTACAAATTCAGTGCATCCGTTTTCCGCTTCCCTTCCCAAAAAACTTCCAAACCTCTTCCAACGCTGTTCTCGCAAGTCCTTAAAACTCATATTTGCGCATACTTCATTTCCCTCTTACCCTTTCCCGTGCCCTACGTCTTCGCGTTCAAGACCAGCCCCCAAAACTTCTCCCCCGCACAAAAATCAATTATCAAAATGAACACTCCCGCCTCCAGCGCTCCCCTCTCCGACATGTCTGTCAACACAAATACTCTCTTCGGCTTCAAGGACATGAAGAAGGTTCCCACACCTAGCTCCGAGCCCAGCATACAGCCGTTGCATCAAGGTGGCATTGCATCCAACACCCTCGAAATGCAGCGCCAGTTTTTGCAAAAGAAGTTGGCAGAGAAGTCGGTTTTTCCCTTGTCGCATTTCCTCTATTTCCCTCTTTACTTTCTCAATCAATGTGCATGTACTAATTGTTCCTTAAGGCCCAACGCATTCACCTCCCCTACCGACGAAATGATGACACCCTGCAGCAAGAAACTCCAAGCCCACAAGAGCAAAGCTTACACAAAGTTCCTCCCTCTCAGCCTCATTCTTTCGGGAATTTCAATGCTAACCTATACCCCCAGGGCTAAGCCTCAGCTCCTCTCAAAAGCCTTCAATAAGGTCGCCGTGGAAGCGCAACAGGAAAAATCCATGAAGGCCAATAAACCTCTTTCTTCCTTGCGCAGCACCAATCCCTTCGCTGAACCTTCAGGCTAAACAATCCACTCAGGGTTGTTTTTTTTTTTTTTTTTTTTTTTCTCCTTCC
>JABYPW010001552.1:0-14798 GCA_016880775.1 Phymatotrichopsis omnivora
AAAAAAAAAAAAAAAAAAAAAAAAAAAAAAAAAATTACAGTTACGGCCTGCGGTCGCTGGGGGGCAGGAGAGGCAATTCTGAATTAACGATCCCATGTGGGAAAAGCACATACATAAAATGCGATCAAGCTTTCATCGCAGGCGCCGTGAGCTCGGTAAAGCACGCAAAAGCGAAATTGATTTTCAAAAACATCCACTGGATAGCTTGTGTTGTGCTACTTTCGAAAAATAAAATCACTCCGCAATCTCCTCACGGATCTCTTTACGGTGGCGTATGATTCGACCCCTTCCATCGAATCATCGTCCACTAAATCGCTCGTTCTCGAATTTTTGGGAACAACTGCCACATGTAAATCTGCAGCGGAGAATTCCTATGCACCAGCCAAGCAAATGCACTTGACATATCCGGGGTGCGAGATTTTTATGACGTGAATGCTTTGCAACGTTGATCAAAAATGTGAGGAGGGATGGGTATGCGAAACAAATGCCACAAGACCGTCACCACGTTCTCTTTTTCATCTCGATTTCGATCGTGCTTACTTTGCTCCAGATGTTCGACCCCGCGGGGTATTATAAAAATACATACACCCTAAACATTTCTGTCGCGGCCGCTAAGAACCATACAAATCCAGTATCGAGCCTTTTTTGCCTTGAAACATTCGCAGCAAGGAAAAAAGAAAAAAAGGAAAAAAGTGCGGCTTCCCAGAACGTTAACGAGTTAGCTCTCCTCGCCTACTGTGCCAGAAGCTTCCTTCTCTTTTCCTCTACTTGTTTGTGTCCGTGGGGTACTCTTTCGTTCAGCTCGTTCCCTGAGTTCCCGCTCTCTTTCTCTTTCTCGTTCCCTATCTCGGTCTTTATCTCTATCACTTCTGGATTTGCGTTTATTCGATGATACCGGGTAATACCTAAGCCATCGCCGAATCAGTAAACTGCCTATACCCCCAACCTTC
The DNA here is from genome assembly GCA_016880775.1 of Phymatotrichopsis omnivora. Lineage (NCBI taxonomy): Eukaryota > Fungi > Ascomycota > Pezizomycetes > Pezizales > Rhizinaceae > Phymatotrichopsis > Phymatotrichopsis omnivora. The sequence continues at coordinate 951 of JABYPW010001552.1, forward strand.
TCGGCGAATGGCCATCTCCTCCACTGGGCGCATCCACATCCACACCAAGGAGACATACTCATTAAAGCTCAGCAACACACCAAGCAATCTCATATCCATATCCGGCTGATACGCCAGATCCCCAAGCAGCACCACAACCCTGGCCCTAAAGTCCGCCGATAACCCTTTCAACCTTGACCTCAAACTCGGCAACATCAAATCCGCCTCACCGCCCGACCACCTTCCTCCAGGAGTCCCGGGCTCCTCGTCCTTTTCCGTAATACCCCATTCTCCCCGTTCAGTCCTTTTCTCGATCCTCGTCTCTCGTTCCTGTCGCCGAGTGAATTCCGCTACGGAATATCCATACAATCCATCCACAGCATCTTTGTATGCCAGCATAATCTTCAATATCTCATGCAACTGTGTCATAAACGTATCATCCCCATCACCGCCAACCGCGGATCCCGATCCTGACGCAGATCGCCCCTTCTTCCCGCGAGTCGAAGTCGAGCCGAGAAGTCCTTTATGTGTAATGTGTTGAAGATACTTAGCATGCGCTTCGATCAAATCATCCAGCGTCGCATCCTTCCTCTTAATCGCCGTTTGCAATGTCGTCCAAGAACTCTCAATGACCTCGAATAAGATATAATACTGCAACTGATTCACAAAATGGACCATTTCGGCAATGACGCATCTAGCACGTTTCCACTCCGCGCCGACCAGATCCTCGACGGCACGGAGGACCCCGCGAGCGCCGGTCATGAATCGTCGCCAGCATTGGCCCAGTGCAAATTCGACGCGCTTGACGCGCCAGAGGAAGTTGAAGACTTTAAGGTATTGGCGGGAGCCATACGGCGTTACGACGACGTCCACGGGCGCATCGATTTTGTATTCTAGGGTGAAAACGTCCCAGCCGATTTCTCCATGGCTTAGCTCCAACATACGCGCATCCAGTCTCCGTAATACATCCTGCGACTCGAATTGTGCGTTGGAGCCCCGGATGGCATGTTCCAGCTGTGCGGTAAGATTGTGTCTATATAGCGTATTCGCGGGTCTTTCCAATGACGTTGACAGGCCTTCCATTAGTAACGCGATGAAGTCCCCTTGTCCCAGCAGTAAAAATTTCTTTAACGCAAGTAGGTGATCGAATAGCTTGAACTTTGTTCCCATCAGCTCGATTAGTCGTGCCATGGTCGTTTTGTATGCCTCGTCAATACTCATTTCCAGTCTCGCCGTATCCCCGTACGTCAATTCCTTACTCGTGCTCTTGGAATACGACTCCACCCATTCCGAGTCGGAGCATCCATGGCGGATAAAATTCAACGATTTTCCAATCAAAAAGACTTTTTTTGCAAAGGATTCTGTGATGATCGTGGGCACTTGCGGTGGGTGGAAAGTATATTTGTCTTCCCAGACCGAGGAAGCCCCGACTTTCGAGCTGGCATGATGACCAGTATTGGATGCACCTCCCGAGGCGTCCGCGGGAAGTCCATGCTGCTCTGTTACAAAGAATTCCAGGTATGGATCTGTCAGTTCTCCGTCGTAGATCCAGTGACGGAGCATATCGTAGAACGGTCTCGTCACGTGGGAGAGGAGTCGCTCGGCGAAGGCATGTACGAAGGGATCACCGTGGGTGGAGGCGAAAGAGTGAATGGTGGAAATTAATTGGCCGCCCTTTTTGTCTATTTATTGTCAGTTTGTGTATATTGATATATTAAAGGAGGAAAAATACTTCTTGCTTCCTCCACTATTAAACTCATTAACCGTAGTCCCATCGTAGCTTCTCTAGTCCACACAACACACCGCTTCAATGTGACCCCTGCTAACCTGGTTCCAGCCCCTCCCTCGGTCGTTGCTAATGCCCGCCGGATCTCGGATTCTAAACCGCCGACTAGATTGATGTAGCCTCGGAGCTCCAGACCTATTGCGGATTTGAGGGATTGTTCGACGAGGCCACAGGCGTTGTCGCCATCTGCGGAGGACTGTACAAATTCATTAAGTGAGCGATAGAGAAGTGATGGCTCGGCGAGTGTATGAAGTAGTGAGCAGAGCGGGAGCGGGAGGGATGGAGGGATGGTTATTGAGTATTTGGGTGTTGGTGGGGTGGCGGTGACGGGAGTTGTTAGTGTACTGGGAGGATTGAATGGTAGAGATGTTGAGGAGAGTCCTAGGAGGGTAAAAGGTAGAGAAGAGAGTAGTGTCTGCTCGCTGGGCTCTTTTAACTGATCAGTGAAAGCCCCCCCCCCATCCTGAATTTCGACAGAAAATCCCAAGGAAATTACCAACGATATCCCCCCTCTCCGCCAAAACCTCCACCTTCGTCTTCATCCCTGCCTCCGCCCCCTTCCCCGTACCTTCCCACTGCGCTCCGAGATCCCCTCCTACCAAACCTCCACCACCAGGAGCCTTAGCCCCATCTCGCCCCGGTAATCGGTGCAAACCCGCATAACTAAAGGCCTCCCCCAACGCGCCCTCACCTCTTGCAGCCTCATCTCCCGCCGGCATCGGGAATGTCTGCTGCGGTGGCGCGGGAGCTTCCGTCGGGGAGTCCGCGAGCTGGTGGAGTAAATAGAGAATCGCCCATTTCTGCGACAGGACCGGCTGGGTCAAAAGTCGTGTATAGAGTGTAGTGAACCGCACGGCTAGGTCGGGGGTGGTATGGTCTCTGATAACTAGGCGGCGTGGACAAGGACGTCAGAGCGATGCGATTTTCGTTTTGTGGGGTTTTATCGAGGGGAAGGCGGGGGGAATACGTTTCTTCTTAATCAAATCGCTGACGTGCTGGACGTCCGGCACTATGCTCGGCTGCCGATGACTACGCGCCCAAGACTCCTGTCAGCACCTCCGACAATCTTGATCGCAACCTCCCGTCCTCACCTTGCAACAATAGCCCTTGCCCGGTCCAGAGCAGCATCATGTCTCGCGTCGGCGGCATCGTCGTCTTCGCCGGCGATGGTGGGGATGAGAGCATCGACAAGCGAGGACAGCGCGTCATCGATGCGTTGGTTTCGTTCTTCGAAAGACATTGACGGGTGTCGTCGCGGTGGGACGTGGAGGGGGACCGGTGTTTGGCGGGGAGATGTGTCGTGGATGTTGAGACGAGGAATGTGGAATTTCGGGATTGCCAAGAGGAGGTTGAGTTCCGCTTAAGGGCAAGAGGTTCTGCGACACTGCCCTGATATCATGGGAGGCTTGTGTTGCTATTAATTAGAAGGGGAGATCAGTATTATTGAGGCGAGGGCGGGCAATGTAAAATTTTTTTCTTAGATCTGAGCATTCTGGTAAACGCCAGTGTCACAAGTAATCAATTTGATCGATCCTTATATGGTCGATACTGCCTCTGGGAGAGAAATCGACGAGATCTAACCGCAACTTCATAAATTCTTTCTGAATCACACGGTATTGTTTATAGCTTATGTTTCTGCTAGCATAAAATTGTTGGGATATGTAGTCGGGTGTTCATCCGGTTTTTGATTTAGCCTCGAGCTCTTCGTGAGAGGTCGTTCACACTCCTGCTTGAATTTTTTATTTATTTATTTAAACAAAAATTATTCGCCAACCAAAACAAAGCCCTTCATCCAAATACATGTAGTAGCCTTTAAGCATTGTCTCTAATTTCCTCCAAACCGCGCTTCTAATTCCCTTATTATTCCGAGTGACATCCCATGACCAAAGCCCTAAGCCCTACCTTCTTTTGGCCTATCACGTGCCACCCCCGATCCCCTTTCCACGCCAAGTCCGCAAAACTTCAAGCTGTCATTTCGACAAAAAACACCCCCGAGTAATTGCGTTTGCATTAACCAACGCTACATTCTTCACTGCGCCATCGCGTTCTACGCACACGTCGCTATGAAATTCTCATCGTCGATCCTTGCGGGAGCCGCTCTGCTGGCCTCGGCCGTATCCGCCCACAACATCCAGCTGTACCCCCACAGCCGCGAATGCTTCCACGAAACTTTACATCGTGACGATCGCATGACGGTCACGTTCCAGGTGGGCGACCGGGAGTTTGGGGGTGCAGGGAATCTGGACGTCGATTTCTGGGTGAGTTGACACCTCGCAATTTTGCGGGTTTGCGCAATAGCGGTGTGAGGAAAGCTCGGAGGCTGGACCACCAGTGTTGCCGCGAGCTCGGATAGAGTTTCGTCTGATAAATTGCAGATTCAAGATCCTTCGGGTGCCCTCAAAGTCTCCGAGCACGCCGTCTCCTCGGGCGACTACTCGTTCGAAGCACACTTGGATGGAAAATACACCTATTGTTTCTCCAACGAGAACTCCAATGTCGGAACCAAGGAGGTTTCTTTCAACGTCCACGGAATCGTCTACGTTCCGGAAGAGCCCGAATCCTCGGATCCCTTGGAGAGAGAGGTCAGGAACCTTGGGGAAATGCTGAACCAGGTTAAAGATGAGCAAGAGTACGTTTTCTGTCGACGTAAGATGGTTGGAGAGGAGGGGGATGCTGACGAAGGCGGGATAGATATATTGTTGTTCGCGAGAGGGTACACAGGAACACCGCAGAGAGCACAAATTCTAGGGTTAAGTGGTGGAGTATTTTCCAGCTCGGTGTCGTGGGTGGGAATGGGATTTTCCAGGTTTGGTATCTGAAGAGGTTCTTTGAGGTATGTTTCTCTATTTATTCTTCCCTCATTACAATTGAAACTCGACTAACGTATCACCCCCTCCAGGTCAAGAGGGTCGTATAAATCATTACCCAGAAATTTCGCATTGTTTGCTTTTTTTTTTTTTTTTTCCCTTTACACGCATGATCCCACGATATCCGCACATAAATCGCATCAGAACAGTTGAAGGAAATATCAGGAATTGGATGGTTGGGTTAGAATAATGGCTGGGTATACGACAATCTAATGGGTTCTTAAAAATATTAAATTTTTCTCAGCACTGTGTTCTGTTTTTCCTTTGGTCTTGGCTTTCACTTCTATAGCGGAAATTTAGGGCAATGGGTGAGGGGTTTCATATGTACTTTTTTTCCCCACTTGGAGCTGAGCTTGGTTACTATGCTGGCGCTGTTATTAAATGGAAATTTGCTGGAGGGTTGGAATTTACAATTTTATATTACAAGCGCGAACGTTTACCGGTACCCAATCAATATCGAAGCGACGTGTTTGCGGGATTGAGGTAAATGCAAGAAAGTTGAGGAAACATCATGATGCATCATTCGAACTTCGCGAAAGGATATATCGTAGGTGTGACGAATAAGCATATGAATTCGGGTCATAAGCTCTTTACCCTGCGTGCCATGTGTATTTGGTACGTGACTTTCACATTAACACGAAGGAAATCGAAGAAAGATAAAATAAAAGGTAAATAATAAAAATAAATGTAAGGAACGATTTTTGACTAAATTAAGTAAACTTTAACAAGTGCGAATTACTTACAACAGCAACGACATGAAATCGCATATGTCTTCTAATCGCCGTCTGCAGTATAACTAGGTCGATACTTATTAAACAACAGACTATTAAGCCTCGCTAGCAAGTAATTCAGATATATTTTTGTATTTGCATAAAGTATAGTATAAGTAAGTAGGCACCCAAATGATCTGGGTGTGGTGTGGTTTAAATTTGTATTGGAAAATTCTCCCATCAGTTAATTTTAGAGATAGATCGTTGTAGAATTGTGCGAGGGTAATGAATATTGTAATCCAACGTAGCCACCGATTGCGTGTTCGTGAGTCTGGAATAATGCGTTTTTATACCGTTTTTTTTTTTTTTTTTTTTTTTTAGATGGGCTCTATTTGGAGTGTGGGGTAGGCCTAAAGTAAAGTAATGTTTGTATGAGTGTTGGATAGTATTCTACTATATTTTATTATTAATATTAATATTATTATTATTATTGTTATCTTACAAACATGGCAGGTTTGCAGAGTCTGAACTGGACTGGAGGGATATCAAATGAGCCATACTGCTTTTACGTTAGCAGCAATGATTAATGGAGACCGTGAGACAATTGTACCCATTGGCAGTAATCTTCGGAGAAAGGTTTGAACGTGATGCATAAATGGGTCCGAACATTTTCAACAAGTGAAGCTGAATTTCGGCCAGTTTTCCTTCTCATGGGTAATATTGTCAGCAAACGACTCGAAGATGGGAATAAGAGAAAATCTATGTGCATAAAGGAAAGGAGAGTTACATGACATGTGCGGCTCAAAATAAGCTTTCTGCCAAGACGGCATGCCGTGACACACCCACGTGCCGCACATTTCTGCACCGCCCACATGTAAGGAGGTCGACATGCAGAGCTTTATAGATGGGGTTCCAAGTAGGAAATGCCGGGGTAAAAATTGTTTAGGAGCTTCGGATGTCCAGAGGATCACGATTTTACAAAAATTTTTATCGTATGTAGCCAGCTGCGCAGAGATTTTATGTACTAGTCACATCGATAGTAGTAGCTGCACTGCATGTAGCTTAAGACGCTTAGTATTTCAATTAAAGTTGTAGAAAAACGAAAAATATAACTTTTTTTTGTGAGGATAGGAGGTGATTTATTGATCTAGCTACATTTCAACGTGACTCCATGTAAAATAGGAAAGCAAAATCTAATATCCTTCAGATGCTTGAACCATTTAGAGTTGCTTCCACCGAGGCCGATGTCGAAGTGGCTGTGGATTTTGATGCTTCGGAGGCGCGGCTATAGCTGTTTGGTTTCGTACTTCTATGATCTCTGAACCTAAGTCTGACAATAGTCTACTTAGCTTTTCTAGTGTTAACTGTGCAGATGTTTTTAATCGTGATGGTGACTTTGCGAGGTTTGAGTGTTCTCAATTAATTTGGAGGAGGATTGGGAGGGTGGTGAACTTGTGAATGGGCGGTCCAATTTGTGTGTTGTTGGAAGGTGGGGAGAAGAGAAAAAGGGGAAAAAAAAAAAAAAAAAAGAAGGGAGAGCGAAGTGGCATAGTATGTGTAATGAGGCTGCATCCGGGAAGGCGTTACCCAAAGTATACTATGACATTTTACACATCGGTTACTTACCATACAATTATTGTGGCTGCAGTTGTAAATTGGCATATACATTATACGGGGTTTTAAATTGCGAGTTAGCGAAAGTGGTTTACCAACACTATAGTAACTGATATTTTTCTATTTTAAAGATACTTGAACTAGAAAACTCCTAAGAAGCCACTGAGGTACTAAATTTGGCCGATTTTCTATTTACGTTCAGGCACGATCTCAATTACCAATTGGAAAAATGATACTGGTATTTTTTCGTACTCACCATGTATCACTCAGAATAAATCAAAGCAATAAACAAATTTATAATTTAAATACAAACATCTATTCTGTGCTAGAAGGCACGAAAGCTAATTTTCCTTTGAACTGAAAATAGGAACATGAGTAAGAGAGTGAACTGCAAGGTCCACAACAGACACTCGTCCCAAGCAACCAAAATTCAATGTGTTATCTATAAAACTGTCCACAATAAAATCATCAATATTCCCTCAAATATTGAATTACTGGTGTTGCAAGCCTCAGCATAGCAATAACATTATAACTCTCAACATCGGCTGGATTATTGGTACAGAAAATTGACAAAATTACATGACAGTGCCTCAAGAATCAGGAATTACAATAAAGCAGAATTATAGATAGGTTTGTTTCCTTTCCTACCTTTTAGAATATATACTTTCTAATATAACTTTTTAGCAAATCGGTACTAGCACATTCAATACCAGACAGCCATCCTGTAAAGTGATTTCTAAAACAAAACGGTAAAAGGTATTTCCTCTCAGTTAAATATCTAATAAAAGTGTATATTAACTCTAAAATTGTTAAAGGTCATTCCTACTCAAGAGGTATTAATATAGATTTATGAGAAGATGAGTCAGGAAAAGATGTTGAAACTTCTAACAGGTAGTTTTGCAGAAGAAATACTGAATAATATTTATTCATCAAGTACATGTTCAAATCTTGTACAATGGTGGATTATCGATATAAATTGTTCTATATTAACAGAAGGATTTTCTCTTAATGACTGGGATTAGCTTGTTGAAAAAGTGAAGACTTCAGAGATTATTGATGAGGAGGTTACAGCAGCGATTGAAAACTATCAAAAAGTAAGAACCAAATTTTTTTCATCTTTATATTTCTTTTTCTATAGCTTATGTATTTTAGGCCTTAACAATTCCTGAATTTGCAAATCTACTTAATAGTTCCACTGTTATACCAACTAGGGAATCATATAATCGACAAAGGGATTCTGGAGCATTATTATGAACACCTGTAGTGGTCTGCATTAAGGTACCTGGATGATGCACTATGATAGAGGTTATGCTTAGATTGTCAACATGTGAGTATGCCATCTCTACCCTTCACCATTGTGTTAAGCGCTCTGGAGATGATCCTCTGTCACATGACCTCATAGCATGGCATAGCATAGTATGGCTTTGCCATTACCCTTGACTAAGTGCAGGAAGTCAGCCCCATAATTACCATGTAATCAGCTATCAGCATGACATGATATTGGCCTAGTCAGCCATGTGGTTATGATCAGGCAATCGGACTTGTTTTATGAGAGACTATCACAAATTGGGAGTGAGACCTGAGAGGGTAATAGGCAATTATAGTCAAATTGAGTACTAATTACATCCTGTCCATTCTAGACTCTTCTATAGGTTTCGGCGATTAGGAATCAGGAGATGGTCTAGAATAGGGAATGTTTCTTTGGGTTTCTATTTCCTTTGTCATCTCTTTGTCAGCTTATGTGAAGGATAGGATATATAAGCACATGGTTCTTCTTATCTTGTCTTCTGCTATATAAAGGGTTACCCTGACAGCGCTTAGCAATGTATCGCTCCCTCTCTACTTAGGCCATCCGATTAAGTTCGCGTAAAGCCGTCCGGTAGAAGAGTGTGAGCAAGGGAAAAGAGTTTCCTTATCTTGTCTTCTTTCCTTCCTTCCTTCTTTAGCACATAGCTCCTTATCTTCTCTGTAATCACCATTGTGAAAGGCTTTGAGTTATCTTTGAGCCTTAAAGAATATATTCGTCTTTTCTTATCTTCCACTTAGAAGTCCACACTGTTCATTATAGGAATGATATCTTCCAGTTAAGCTTTCATTTAGCCAAGATATCTGAGTTTACTCAGTAGCGTTTGTGAAGCGTGCCTGAGGTATCTTTACCAAGTCATATACGAACTATATAGGGTGATCTGTCATACTATATTCTTTAAGGAAGATGGCTTCTTCCTCTACCGACGTTCCGATGCCTGATGCATCCTCCCTCACTCTTATTGCAGGTACACAGCTCACCAACCCCTTAGCCTAAACAGTTTAGACCACCTATTCCTCAGCCTCAAATGTTTCAATGCATAAAGAGGCAACTATCGACCTTTCTCCCACTGAGTTAGCCTACACTAACAAGTACCAAAAAATGGTCATCGACAAATATGTAGCCATAGTGTAGGCCTATCACAAGGCCCAGCAGTTCCTTGGGGAAGAGCCCTTCTGATGGGCACTTTAAGACACTGAGGAGGAATTCTAAAAGCAGGAAGATGACGTGGCCTCAATAGTCTATGCTATGATCGTCCTTCATTGCACGATCCAGAAACCCCTCCCTAAGTTATCTATAGCTTTTGTTATGGCAGGTGTCTTCTAGGTGCAGGATGGCTCGGTAAAGTGCAAGTGCCACTCAACAGAGAAACGTGTTACTGAGTAAACTCAGATATCTCAACGTATTCTAAGTCTGGATCCACAAATACACTTTCCTACATTACAGAGAAGAGAGAGAAGATAAAGCGTTATGTAAGAACGAATATATTCTTAAGGCTCGTAGCTAGTCTGTAGACTAAAGAGAGAAGGAAAAGGAAAGAACATGAAGATGATGATGATGATGATTTTTCATTTCTATTCGGTAAACTACTCTACTTCTTCTATAGCTTACCCAGGCCGTCTGCATGCAGTCCTCGACCATGGCATGTCACCTGTTTCTCCCCCAACAGAAATGAAAAGAAAAACAAAGGAAAAGTTATCAAACAAAGATCCTCCCTGAAATACCTGCACATAGCGAATGACTAGTTACATGACCAAAGAATGTATCGTCCATCTCCTCTACCCAAAAACTTCCTCCACTAGTTCCATGCGATGAGGGGACTTGTAGGTGTTGTATTGGCGCCGGCGGGCGCGGTCGCGGAGGCTAAGCGAGCCGGCGATGTAGTGATCGGTGGGTTTTGTTTTGTTCACGGTTGGATGTCCTACGGGAGGGGGTACATACGGTCGCGAGGTTTGTTAGGTTCGTTTTGGCGTTCCCAACTTCGTTTGTAGGTTTTGTATTATCGCCATGGAGGGGCAATGAGAGAGCATTGGATGCGACCGTGAGGGTCACTTTAGAGGTTTGTGCGATCGCTCCGGGGGGCCTGGGCACCCCTCCTAGGATCTCTGAGAGCGTCGCGTAGAGGTTTTGCACGGTCGGAGGCTCGCTAAGCGATCCTGGAGCAATAGTACGATCCTGTGTTGCAACCTCTATGTGGAGACCGATCGTGTGTGTCCGCTCACCATCTTGCTTAACACGGTCGGGTGTTAGACAAAGGATATGCGTATTGACGATGTATCTCTGGTATCGCCATGGGGGAAATGTCTCGCTAGGCCGTGGGTTGCACAGTCAGAAAGGCATGGGATGTCTGGAGCATCTGAAAGGTGATCATCATGTGCTGCACAAACTAAAAGGCCAGCCCAGGTGCGGGCCAGCGAGGAGGATCTTCACCCTAAGGTAGGGGGTATGTCGAGATTCTTGAGAAGCCTGGAAAGAATATGAAGCGACTTATATGTTTTTCCCATTATTGTTATTTTACATCCCATTTCCTCCAGCGGGGCATTTACACTTAATTAAAAGCAAGAACATAACCGGTGAAAACAGGATGGTCCTCCACCTACTCGTGCTGCGAAAAAGTAAAGAGCGAAAGTACAAAGGAGAAAAGGAAAAGAAAAAGAGAAGAAAAAGAAGAAAAAGAAGAAGAAAAAATCCACGCGAAAAATAAAGAAACCTGTGCCCCGTCCGGCAACTGCCACATTCCCGAGTTCCTAGCCATCCGTTTTTCTATCTTCCACTAGATCCTCCTCTTACAGCTATCACTACCTTCAGGGGTTCCGGTGGGGGATTGGGCGGTCTTCCTAGGCCTTTTTCGACTAGTTTGGTCCAGAGGTCAGTGTTTTTGTAGAGCATTTCTTCGACGGTGTGCTTTCGGACGAGAGGTCTCCAAGCGGTGGGGGTGGGGCACTCGATTAGGTAGTGTTTTATGGATTGCGCTCGGCCACAGACACAGATATTCTGATCTCGGTTGTAGTGAAGGAGGTTGGGGATGTATGCGTGGCCCGTTCAGAGTTGGTACGCTCTTGAGGCTACGTACTTATTGAGGGTGCTGTAGGGGTCGTTTTTCGGGATTGGCTTTCCGGCGAAGTCTTCGAAGGCTTTCCGTAGTCTTTCTTTACATCTGGTTTTGATATCGCTCTTGGTGATGGTTCTTCGTATCTTGGCTTCTGGTTTTTTGGACTGTTCCTTCGCTAGTTAGTCTGCTCGCTCGTTGCCGTGGATTCCTTTATGGGCCGGCACCTATGCTAGGCTCATTGTGACTTCTTGTTCTGTCAGTTTAAGGCCGAGATCGAAGATTTTCTCGGCGATGTGCTGGGTGGGGCTTGGGTAGGGGTTCGTGGCTGCTATGAGCGCCGCTTGGTTGTCTGTGTAGATTTTGATCGAGGTGAAGCTATGTTTGTTCCTGAGCTTTAGAGCCAGATCTAGTGCTTCTAGTATCGCATCCAGTTCTCTGTCGAAGACGTGTACTCTGCTGCCGAGGGTTTTCGATCGGCCTCCGATTTGCTTGTTGTTTAGGTACGCTACCACTGCGTTTCCGACTTGGCTGTTTTTTCCTACTTGCGAGGCGTCTGTGTACAGGGTGAGCTGTTCTGGGGGGTGAACCTTCGGGTGCTCTTCTATTGCCTTTTCTTTGGATTCCGGGAAGGGGTCTAGTTTCGGCCTTCCTTTCGGGTTAATGGGCCATGGTCTCATGGGCAGGGGGAGGTGGTGGTAGGATAGGGCGTTCGTTCCTAGGTCTTCTCTGATTGTGTGGATTATCACGTCTAGTTGGAGTATTCTTTTCCTGGAGTGTTGTCCCTCGGGTTCTGCTTTCCAGGATGGTGCTTTTGGGGACTTCCTTCTAGTCTTGTTTCTTCCTAGAATGGGAGGCAGTCTCATGTAGTTGGGGTGTTCGGGTCCAATGGTGAGCAGCCTTGCTCCGTAGTTGGTTTGGTATCTTTGTACTTGGAGGTGGGCCGGCCATACGTTTGCTTCCACTAGGGCTTTGTGGTTGCTGGCGCTCCTAAACATTCCGCAGGCCCATTTGGTTGCTGCTGCTATTGCGCTGTCCATGGTTTTGTAGGCTTTTTCGGTGACGTTGTAAGAACATGAAGATGATGATGATGATGATTTTTCATTTCGTTTCGGTAAACTACTCTACTTCTTCTATAGCCTACCCGGGCCGTCCGCATGCAGTCAATGACTATGGCGTGTCACCCGTTCTCCTCCTAAACAAAACAAAAAAGAAACCACGCATTCATACAAAGAAAAAGACACGATGTCGCGTCAGTACAGTAGAAAAAGCGCCACAAATGGTCCCGCGAAATAGCCTTCCCATCCGATATCCCTAGCGAGGCGAACCTTACAACAACTATCTACCGGACTCTTACGAAGAAAAAGAAGAAAAAAGAAAAACTAAGGTAGAAAAGAAGAAAGGAAATCCTCCTCCAAACAGCCTGAACCTTTTACGCTAAAGGAAAAAATCTAAAGAAAAAGTAAAAGAAACTAAACGCCACCTATAGTGACGGTAATGGCCTCCTCTTTCCGGGCCGCAGCCAGTGCCTTCGCTTGGATGAAGGCCGGGCAAGAGGGATTTGAAGCGGTATGCTTTCCTTTGCAGTTAGCACACTTGAGGACCGTGTCGTCGCAGAGTCTTCCGACCTTCTTGCATTCGTCGTGTCTACAGGTATGCTTCGAGGTGTGGTGTGCGTCTGCGCACATGTTGCATCGTGGGGGATTTCGACAGTGAGCTTGGTGGTGTCCAAACTCTTGACAGTTCGTGCAGCGTGTCGCCGAGTTGAAGGGAATATATTTCTCGACACGTCGTTTGCGGGTAAGGATGGTAAGTCCTTGAAGGATGCGTTTTTCGTTGTCGTCGTCGATGACCGTTATGACCAGGGAGGATGCAAGCTTGCCTGTTCGATCGCTTTCACGTAGTAACCATCGAGGGGTTTGTGCCAGAGTGATGCCTTTATTGAAGTGTTCAATTTCCCGACGGCCGCGAACATGAAGCGACCTTTCTTTTATTCCCGTTTCAGTTACTTTACATCCCATAGCCCCGGCGGGGCGCGTACACTCAACTAAGAGCAAGAACATAACCGAGACTACAGGATGATCCTCCGCCTACTCGTACCGGGAACCCAAAAGAAAGAGAGAAGAAAAGAAAGAAACGCAGACAACTACGTACAGAAGCCGACCGGGGAAAAGCAATCGCTAGGCGAACCTTGAAGCAACGAAAGAAAAACCCCCTACGCAGACTACGCGACCGAGCGAAAAATAAAAGAGAAGAGAGAAAGAGAAACGCGCAAACTCCTCCGCACTTTACCGAAGTGGAAAAACACTAGTTACTCGCGAAAAACAGAAAACGAAGTAGGGAAAGAGAAACTAGACACCTCCCATAGTGGTGGACTTGTCCTTCCTGTTAGACTCGGCAAGTTTGGCCTGAATTAACGTCATACAGATCGGATCGTTCGCTTTGTGGGGTCCGGCGCAGTTCGCACATCGGAGGACAGTGTTCTCGCAGGCGAAGCCTTTCGGCTGTTTGCAGTCGGCGACACCGCAGGTATGTTC
>JABYPW010001553.1:0-14796 GCA_016880775.1 Phymatotrichopsis omnivora
TTTTTTTTTTTTTTTTTTTTTTTTTTTTGCACCCCTATCATGCGCCAAACTGCTCATAAGAGCCGCCCCACGACACGTCCCGCCCCCTGGCGTCTTAAAAGATGCCTCAAGCGACAGATAAAATTTCTACGGCACGTTTTACTCTCCTTAAGACTAGTAGTCTTTTTTTTTTTTTTACGCGATCAAATATGGTCTACCATTCTTTTTCCGCCACCTCCGGGCGGCGCCATGTCGTTTGAGTTTATAAATATTGATAGATACACATGTACTTGTCTAGTAATTATATAACACATGTAAATGTTCAAAGGTTTATCAAAATAGTTAATCCGAGATAGTGACTCACTCACTTACACATATAATCTGGAAAATTTTTGCACTCAATTCTTTAAGACCCCTCAGAGCTTTGAAAAGCAAATTTATCCTAAAACGTAAGACTGCCTAAAGAATTTAAAGTTTGTTCAAGACCAGTGTCTTGCTTCTTAGGGTCGCCTTAAGTGATAGGTAAAATCCTTAATAGCAGCTTTAACCCCCTTTAAGGCCTGCACCCTTTTTTGTATGACCAAGGGTGGTCCGCTATTCCATTTCGGCCATCACCAGGCAGCACCACATTGCTTAAAATTTAAGTATGGATAGATACAAATGCACTTGCCTACTAATTCTATAACAAATATAAATGATCAAAGGTTTATACAATTGGTCTAGCAGAGGTTATGATTCACTAACTTAGTCATATAATCTAGGAAATTACCACACCTAATTCATAAGAAGCCGTCAAGGTTTGTAAAGTTAATTTATCCTGAAAATTAACACTAGCTAAAGAACTAAAGGTTTGGTTAATAGGTATGCCTCATATCTTGAAGGTCCCTCAAGTGACAGATAAAATCCTCTAAAGCAGCTTTAACTCCCCTTAAGTCCTCACTCTCCTCTTTTGTTCAATCAAGAATAATCTCCTATTCTGTTTCCACTGCCACTAGGTAGTACTACATTGTTTAAATTATAAATATTAGTATATATACATATACTTGTCTGTATTTATAGGGTCTTAAAAAATAGAAAGTAAGAATGACCTAGATAATATAAATAAGTAAGGGAATTACAACTTCTAATTAACCACTTTGATAAATCTTCAAACATTTATCTATATTATATAATTACTGGATATATACATATGTATATTTTTCATATTTACAAATTCAAGTATTGTAGAGCTACCTGGTGGCAACAAAAATTAGAATGATAAACTATAATTATTTATATTAAAAAGAAGAGTGTATGCCTTAGGGGGAGTTCCCCTACACCCTGACAGGCTCATCTGACACATTATCCTGTATCTTGACCTATCAAAGTTCTTCTACAAACTAGTTCCCTAGTGTGATATAGGGCTATCATTATAGTATCTAAGGACATCCAAGCTAAAATCAATGAAAGACTAATAGAAGACTAGAAATAGATCACTTAAGGGAATTCTAGAGATCTAGAAGGGATATTGTTCTATGAAAAATAGATATTCAAACTTAGACCTAAAATTACCATATGCATATTACAAATAAGGTTAAGGAAATTTTACCTTTTAACTACCACTTCTTTGGGCCCTAACTACTACCTCTACATCTAGTGCTATTAGTATTACAAAACTAACCAATATGCCTTCCTAGAGTACCTAGCAAGATAAAAAAATAAGGGAAAAGTATTTAGTATAACTAAGGGATCTATAGAAGATATTCTACTCTAAGCAGAAAACCAAAATGATTATAAACTATATCTTAAAAAAAGGAGAGGGCTCCTAAAATGCTTACATCTGTACAAGTTATAAGTAGCTACCCTAGTTCATTCTACACCCCTGAGTAGACCGTAGTTATGTCCCTCTTACCCTTCTCTCTCTAGTATATATTCATTGTATAGGCTATATATATTATTTCAAGATTATAAACCTTTTACAGATGTGACTCCAGCTGATAGATAAGTTATACCCCTATATACTTACTTAGTTTCTTTATATTCATCTTATATTATGTCTGATTTTCTTGAGGAAGATGTTCCCCCATTTTAGATAATTTAGAGTTAACTCTATAGACTTAATTTCATTCATGTTTCTTTTCTTTATACTACTTCTTTATTTATTTTAGAGGAAATGTATTCTTATTACTTTATAGCTTTAGATAGCTCTATAAGGATATTCTTATTAAATGACCCTTTTAGGGTCATAAGAGTACAAAGCGATAAAAAGGTTACCCTAATAGCACTTAGCAATATATTACTCCTATGTAGATGACTATATCTCTGCTCTTAATTCTGTGTAAATACCCTATCCATATCATAGTAACTGAGGGAGTACAATATCTATCATAAGAATAAAAGAGAATTACCCCCCTCCTCCCTTCTTTCCTTTAGGAGAGTTTTAGTTATTATTATAGTTTTAGTCTATTACTTGAAGTATCTTTAAAAAGTGAGGTATTGTTATAGTTCCATGGTACCATGGACTCATATAATAATAGACTAGTACCTAGAATGCATCCAGCAAGTGTTACACCTATCACAGCTAGGAGGCCCTGCCTGTCTTATGTAGCTCTGCCTTATTAGTCTTACATATGATACCTCTAATGAAGTACCATGGAGTGACATCCTGTGGTGCAATACCAATATGACCATATGTGATTGGAATATCAGCATATTATGTAATGACTTAGTCACCTTTGTAGAATGGGTGGCCTGACCAATCAAGCTAATCATCGTGAGAGGATATAACATATCAGAGGTTATGGCGATCTATTACTCATACATTGCTAATTATTGGCTATCTAAGATCTGGATTCTTCTAGGTTATACAAGAATAGTAATTAGTGATTAGAATATTAGTCATGGATGATCTATTAGGTTCTATTTCCTTCTATCTCCTTTATCATCTATAAGTTATTTCTTTAGATGGAATTAGTATTTAAAGGCAGGATAGTTTATGCTCTTTGTCTTCTCCTCCAGTGGTATGGCTGTCCTGGTGTTGTGCAATAATGCATAATGTTGTGGGTTCAAATCCCACTCGCCTCATTCCATACCACAAATTTCCAGTTGGTCACAGGTTTTGTAGCGTAAGCAAGTTTTCCCTGACTATGCAAGGTTGCCTAATTATTGGTTCAGTCCTTGTAAGCGAATGTGACCGATAACCTCAATAGCTGTATGAAGGGTTACCCTGATGGTGCTTAGCGATGTATCACTCCCGCTCTTAGTTAGGCTAGGCGATTAAGTTCGCAACTAGTACCACCTGCTAGAGAGTATGACCAAAGGAAAAGAGTTTCTACGCTCTTTGTCTTACTATATAAAGGGTTACCCTAATAGTACTTAGCAATGTATTACTCCTTCTCTTACTTACGCTATTCGATTAAGTTCGTACAAGTTACTACCCTGTTAGAGAGTATGACCGATAGGAAAAGAGTATATACACTCTATGTCTTGATACTGGTGTTTTCCATTGTGCAGCATATGATGATCACCTTGGATGCTCTAGACCTTCTACACCTTTCTGAGGTTGTAAACTATGGCCTAGCAAGACATTGCTCATGCAGCGATACATAAGATAAATTATCGACATATACCCCCTATAGCCGAAGCCTGATTATGTAAGTGAGCAGGCAAGCGGAAACCCACAGTCTCTGACTGCATCACACCCCTAACTATAACACTCTCAGAGTTCCTAGGAGGGGTACTTAGGCCCCCTAGAGCAATTGCACAAACCGCATAAGTAACCTTGCTTGTCACAATAAAAACCCCAATGCCCCTCACAGTACAAATACAAAACACAAATACTACAAGATGGGAACCCACAAATGAACTAAGAAGTAGGTGAATAAACACACTCCCCCACTACAGGATGCCTAACAGCTATAAATATATGCCTAATACACTACATCGCCAATAGAACTGAATCTGATGATCGCGACTGACAGCTCTAAAACAATATGCAAAGTTTCTTTATCGCCTAGGACTAGTGACAGTAGTTTTTGAGTAGAGGAAATAGACTTTACTTTCTTTTATCATGTATCTAGACACTCACTTAAGTAGGTATTTTGAGGAGGATAGGTTTCTGTGCTTTTTCCTTTTTTCCTTTATTCATTTCAGGTAGGGGAGAATAGGTGCCATGCTATAGATGTTGACTGCATATGGATGACCTAGGTAGCTATAGTAGAAGTAGAGTAGTTACCAAATAGAAATAAATAATCATCATTATCACCTTTGTCTTTGACAGTGCTTAGCGATGTAACACTCCCTCTCTTAGTTCAGCCATTTGATTAAGTTCACAAAAAGTGCCGCCCTGCTAGAGAGTTTGACCAATAGGAAAAGAGTATACATGCTCTTTATCTTTTTTAGAGTTAAGTAATGCCCTGCTAGAGGAAAAAGTGTATATAGAAAAAACAGGGAATACAGTTTGCATGTGATAGGAGACTCATTGAGGATATAGATACAGGTATCAGCACAAGAAGCTTCATAAGAGGGTATTACTGAGTGGACTCAGATATCTCAACTAGCAAGCTAGAACTGCTTGTGTTTTCTACCTTTATCATCGAGTCAAGAGTGAATAATAGTTTTTGTAAAGATGGTAGCAAAGTATATTCTTAAGGCTCAAAGACGGTACAAGATTTCTTAAGACAGCTAGAGAGAGAAGAAGAAACAAAACATATTGCTCATCTGCTCCTTCTTAAATACCCAATTCTGACCGAGTAGCAATAGAGAACTTTTTACAAATGAAACGAAACCTAAAGAAACATTCCATCACAATTCCCTTGCTCTTTCACAATTCCCTAGAAGGAGATCAGTTTCATGATTAGAGAGTTGCAGAAAAATTTTAGCTTGATTGTTCAGGACTTTTCAGAGAAGACTCCTCGAGTCCTGTCCCCTAATGATGTGACCGATCAGCATATCACGATGAGATCAGGGTGACAAGTCCTATCATTGATCGCATATGTCTGATCCTGTGTACATCATGTTGTCAATGCCTCACTTCACTTAGTCAAAGCTCCATGGTGACAACACTCATCACATGGTTCTGTGGCTCAAGAAATGATCACAGGTTCTGACATACCTAGCGATTGACTTGCACAGGTTCTGGTACCTAGGTAGACCACTTGGTACAGGTTATCTGTAACACTATGCCCCTCCTAAGGTACATGGTCCCCATGCACAATGGTAAACAGGTTAGCAGTTATTCATCACTAGAGACAAGTGGGAATGTCCCTAGGATCAGGTGAGAGGATGATAGTCTACAGGTTGCGAGATGGAGACCTGCTTGGGTTGAGAGTCATAACACAGTGTTGTATCCATCTCCTGAAGCAGTCATCATCAACCTCAAATAGAAGGAAGGGTTACTTACTCAATTCCTTCTCCTTTGCTTATGCGGTGGAGCTTCTCTTTCTTCCATGGCTTTTTCTTCTGCATTGGGATGACGTTTTCAATAGTGGACCAGTTCTTCAATAGGTTCACCGTTTATTAAGAGATTTTCCTCCAGTTCCCAAGATCCCTTATCATTGGAGTATCCTTCACATAGAATGAAGTACTAGAGCTTCTTGGACCTTCGATCAAGCATCAACTTGGAGACTTCCCTAACAAAGTAATATTCTTCCCCATTCTCAATTTCTGGATTCAGGGCAGGAGTCTGAGGGAAGTTAACAGATTACTGATAGGGTTCAAGTTGGGAGACATGGAACATTGGGTGCATCTTCCAAGAGAAAGGGAGTTTGAGCTTGTATGCCCTCTCCCCCACTTTTTGAACTATTCAGAGAGGTCCACCAAACTTAGAGTCTAGTTTGTGGGATGGTCACAGGGATGGAAAGTTCCTCTATTTAAGAAGGACAAGGTCACCTGGTTTGGCTGAAGGAAACTCCTGGTGATGTTTATCATACCAAGTAACTGACTTAACCTAGGTATCTAGGAGCCTTTGCTTAAGGTCAGTCCAGGAGTGTTGGAGTTCCTCAATGCCCTTGAAGAATGTGACTGGCTGCGTTGTATCTAAGGATGGATGGAATCCGAAATTGGTAAAGAATGGAGAGATACCAATCGAAGAGGACTGAGCATTGTTGTATGCGAACTCAGCTAAGGGTAAGAAGAAAACCCAGTCCATTTAGTCAAAGTTGATGTACACCCTTAAGTATGCCTCCAAGATTTGGTTGAGCCATTCTATTTGGCCGTCTGTCTGGGGGTCAGCTGCCGTAGACTTGGAGAGCTTGACCCTAAGTTTATCCATCACTTGCTTCTAGAAGGAGTCAAACTTGGGATCTCTGTCTGAGACTATATTGGTCGGTAACCCATGGAACCTCTAAATCTCATGGACAAAGGTGTTAGCTAAGACCTAAGAGTTTGCATTTGGGCCTTACGGTATGAAGTGCACCATTTTAATGAATCGATCCACAATGACCTATATCTTGGTGAAGCCATCAGAGGAAGGAAGGTCTGTGATGATGTCTATTGATATCAACTCCTATGGGGGATAGGGTACCTCGAGAGGAAGGAGTTTGCCATAGGTCTTTTGTCTGCTTGCTTTGTTCATCTGGCACTGGTCACAGTAGGATACATACTTGGTGACATCCTTCCTGATAGTTGGCCAGTAGAAGTCCCTATCGATAAGTTCATATGTCTTATCATGGCCTAGGTGGCTGGCCATAGGGTGATTATGTCTGGACTCAAGAACCTGTTTGCGAAGTGAGAGTGGAATGTACTAGAGGCCATTGTACTTCAGCAACCCCTGAGATACTGAATAGTGCCCAGTGGGAGTCTGAAGATGGTCCTGATAGTACTGATCCTGGGCAGATGCTACCTTCATTTCCTCAACAAAGGTAGGGTACAAGGCCATCAGTGATCTTTCAATAGCTGCAATATACTGACCCTTCTTAAAGAAGAGGAGCCCTTGCTCAGGTGCCCCCTCTCTAGGAGCGTAGTCCCTACAGTGTGAGAGAACATCAGCCTTTGTATTGTGGGTTCCTGGTTGGTAAACAATGCAAAAGTCAAAGTTACCTATTTTCTCCATCCACCTTACCTACCGCTTAGAGAGAACCTTGGTTGTTGAGAAGTACTCAAGGTTCTTGTGGTCTGTGATCACTGTTACGACATAGGCTGACCCTGAACACCAATGCCTCCACTGGTAGTAGAGACAATCAACTATGGCCAGCATCTCCTTATCGTATATCTTGTAGTTTCATTCTGGAGGATGCATCTTCTGGCTATGGAATGCTATGGGTCAAAGAGATCTATCAGGGAACTGGTGCGAGAGAACACCACTAATGGCAAAGTCACTAGCATCAGTTTCAGCAACTATGGGGAGAGTGTGGTCATAGTGGACCAGTATGGGAGTAGTGGCAAACAACGCTTTAAGCATATCAAAGGTAAGCTATTCCTTGATTCCCCATGTCCATGGCTGGTCATTCTTGGTGAGGTTCATCAGGGGTGTTGCCAACTTAGAGAATCCTTTAATGAAGATCCAGTAGAAGTTAGCGAATCCCAGAAATGAGCGAACGTCACAGACCATAGACAGAATAGGCCATTCCTGGACTCTCTTGACTTGATCTTCTGCCATTGACACCCCCTTGTCTGAGATCATGAAGCCTAGGAATTCAACTTTATGAACTACCCAAATGCACTTGGAGGGCTTTAGGGCTAGTTTGTTTTCATCCAGATAGCAGAGAACTTCCTGGACTAGACGATCATGCTCTTCCTTAGTTTCTACATAGATGAGTATGTTGTCTTGATAAATGATGACACCAAGATCTATGTAATCCTGAAAAATGGTGTTCATCATTTCCTGAAAGACAGAGGGTGCATTCGATAGGCTAAATGGTATTACCAGATATTCAAATTGACTATACCTGGTTCTAAATGCTGTTTTCCACTCATCACCTTTGGCTATCTGGATGAGATTGTACCCATTCTTTAGATTGAGCTTGGAGAATGAATAGGAGGTGCCAATGCAGTCCCGCAATTCAGTCATCAGGGGTAAGGGATACCTGTTCTGGATAATCACCTTATTAAGGCCATAATAGTCCACACAAAGCTGAAGAGATCCATCTGCTTTCTTGACAAACAGGATGGGCACTCCTGCAGGGGATTTAGAAGGACAGATTTTCCCTTCTTCTATCATTCTAGCAATGTATTCCTGCAGGGCCTGGAGCTCAGTTTCCAATAACTTGTATAGAGGGCCCCAGGGAGGTATCCCACCTTCCTTTATGTCAATTTTGCCGTCCTATTCCTGATGAGGAGAGAGTGCAGAGGCAAGTTGCTCTGAAAAAACTGTGGGAAAGATTTGCTCCCACTTGGATCCTTTAGAGGTGGTAGAGGAGGAGATAGATGAGGCCTGTAGAAATACATTGGAGAAATCTCTAACCGGCGCTTTTGTCATGGCTGCACACCACCGGCAAATGACTGCTTCATTGATTGGGGTATTGACTCATCCCACCAATCCTCCACCAACTGCCTTAATGTTGGTGTAAAAGTCATCGTCACCGAGAAGTGAGAAGGTGGAGACCATTTCCACCTTGGGTGCTATAAGGTGTTTACGACACTTCTTAGAGGGGAAGGAGACCAATTCTGCCTTGTCATAGTCGACACAGGGCTCATGGTTATGAATCCACTTGACCAGAAGGTATATGTCGACGTTTATAGGAGTAGGGCCCACATCAAAATCAATAAGTTCACGATGTTTGAGGACCTATATATGCATCTTTGGGGTGTAATACCATTCTTACTTGCAGGAACCATCGTAAGCATAGACATTTATTGGAACAGTTCGCTTAATCTTCGGGACTAGTAAGTGGTCACTGATCATGGCTCCTGTGGTGCCATTATCTAACTTGGCAATTACCATAACAGCATAGGTCTTCGTTCCTGTGATCGTGTGAGTTTTCCAATGAAGGGTCACTGGAACTTTAATACATGTGCCCTGTATAGGGCCTTCCTTTGCAGATAACACAACAGACATAGTTGATACATTCCCTGATCTCTCCTAGGAACCTCTTGGCTGGAGCCCACTATACGATAAACTGTATGTATGAAAAGTACTGGTTGCAGGGTATGGAAAGGGGAGGAAACAATGCTTGGTAGTGAATGGTAGTTTGTTACATGTCCAGCATGTTTCAGCCTTCAGGCCATCCTCAGACAAATAGGGTTGGTATCATCAATAGGAAATACAAGCCTCAATACTAGCGGCCCTCCCACCAAGAACTATGACACTTGACATAGAACGCCAGTTCCGTTAAACAGATCAAAACTTGAGAAAGCAAGACAAATAAGCAACCAATTCTTTTGACAACATGAAAAAAAAGGAAAAAAAGAAAAACACTTCTTAAAAAGGGGTATTTTCAAATCATGGGGATATCATCCCCCTCTTTCTAAGATTCAGGGAGATCTACTACCTGACTCGCTTGTTCCTTGCTCTTACCCTTCTTTGAGGCCCTAGAGCTTTATTCCTCGTCTGCATTAGGGGTTGCTTTGTGTTTAGCTGGTCTTTAGGTGTTCGGCTGAGGGATAGTGCTTTTGCCTTTTACAAAGCATTCATCAGTTTTATGCGAGGTACGCAAGTATTTCTGATAGGCTGAATTCTTTTTAGCCTATTCCAGTTCCTTTCCAGTAATATAGGTAAGCTCTGTCTTATGACTAGTGGTAGGCAGATGCTTCTCCTTCTGGCTAGTTTTCCTATGGGACTGCTGGTTGGGTTTGGAACCCGATGGCTGGGTCTTTAGAACTTCAGCAGCAGCTGCATCAGCATCTTCCATGGCCAACCCCACTTGAATGAGCTTGGCTTCCCATTCTGCTGGGGTGAGGTGCTATGCTTGGAGGGCAATGGCTTGTCGGAGTTCCTTCTTGAGGCCCCTGGCTAGCTATTTGATGAAGATTTCTGGTGGGTGAAGGGCGATTTGGTTTAGAGTCCTCATCCTGCTAACATATTCCAGAACTCCTTTTGTCTGCCTTGCATTCACCATGTCTTGCAGGGCTGCTAGTTTCAAGAGATGCTGACTGAAATGGGTCCTCAAGGCCTCCTTGAACTCTGACCAGATTACTATCGAGTGGGTCCATGTGGTATGACAGGATTCCTACCAAGCCAAGGCTTAGCCTGTAAAGAAAGTTAATGTGAACTTTACCTTAACCCAGTCATGTGGGAATAAGTGGGCCTGAAGATTGAAGTATGTTTCGCACTTCATTAGAAACTTATCAATCTCTTCTGGCTTCCCACCAAACTTGGTTGGGTCGCTTAGCTTAGGACCCTTGAAAGGGCCAGGGACAGGTAGCTGGGCTACACTAGAGTAGTAGGATTAAGGAGGAATAGGTAGGACAGGTGGGATGACTAGTGGTCCCTGAGGAGCAGGGGTTTGCCTCGCAAGCATTCTGGAGACAATGGCTTTGACATCTATGGCTAAGAGCACCTATGGTTACAGTGCCAGAGTAGGTTCTAGAGAAGGTCTTCAGGGAATAAAGGAGTCGATGTCAATCACCTCTGAAGGCCTTCTAGGTGTCACAGAACCTCTGATATGAGGAACAGAGTCATGAAATAGGTTGGTGTCAGTCAGGGAGCTGAAAGGTGATAGACTCCTTGGTGGGGGAAGGCTGGAGCCAGGCTTCTTCATTTGCCTGTACTTTTCTTTCCATTCCTCTAAATCATTTTCCAGTTTGGAAATTTTTTCTTCTAAACCCTTAACTTCTTCCCTCCTTTTTGCTGAGCAGGAGGTGGAGGCTTCTTTCTGGGCCTCTAGGTGATGGACTTCTTCCTAGGCCTTGGCCAGCTGGGTTTGGAGGAGTTGGACAGCATCCTTTTCAACCACAAGGTTTCACTTAAGGAGCTTGATTTCTGCTTGCAAGGCAGGAACCTGGGAGGCCTGACCATCTGTTTCAAACCTCTTCTGGTTGAGTTCAGTTAACCGTTACTGGGTGCTGAAAAGGTTTATCTCTAACTGATGAACCTTTGCACTATGAGCTGCATTGGTTTCAGCTTCCTTGATTGCTGACTGGCTTTGTTCTTTCTGGATCTGCTCAATCACTTGGAGTAGATAGGTGGTGATAGTAGGGGGGAAGGCTACTATCATGGACAGGAGCTTCCTTTTAGTTTCCCTATAAGTCTTGATCGTGGAGTAGAGAATGGTGGCAACATTATTTCTTTGCTTCAGGCAGGCAGCGTCAAGGTCATCTTTTGCTGCTTTAAAAACTGTTTCGCATAGGAATCCCCTTCCATTAATAATGGCATTGAGGGTCTTATTATATTCCCCAAGGATTGCTTCTTAGTAGGTCATAGCATATTGGAGTTCATCTGGTGACAAGGTAATCTCATAGGTCCCTGCACAGGAAGTAGAAGAGTGTGTGGCTGGACTAGGCTAGGAAGGCCTGGCAAGACTGTTTCCAATAACCAGTGTTAAGGCCGTGGTCGCTTCAGTCATTTCGATATCTTGAGAAGCCATCTCGATAAGAATATAGTGTGATGGGAGACTCATTGAGGATGTAGATGCAGGTATCAGCACAAGAAGCTTCACAAGAGGGTATTACTGAGTGGACTCAGATATCTCAACTGGTAAGCTATAACCACTTATGTTTTCTACATTTATCATCGAGTCAAGAGTGAACAATAGTTTTCGCAAAGATGGTGGCAAAGTATATTCTTAAGGCTCAAAGATGGCACAAGATTTCTTAAGATAGCTAGAGAGAGAAGAAGAAACAAAACACATCGATCATCCACTCCCTCTTAAATACCCAATTCCGACCGAATAGCAACAGAGAACTTTTTACAAATAAAACGAAACCCAAAGAAACATTCCATCCCGATTCCCTTCCTCTTTCACAATTCCCTAGAAGGAGATCATTTTCATAATTGGAGAGTTAAAGAAAGATTCTAGCTTGATCGTTCAGGACTTTTCAGAGAAGACTCCTTGAGTCCTGTCCCCTAACGATGCAACCGATCAGCATATCACGATGAGATCAGGGTGACAAGTCCTGTTATCAATCACGTATGTCTGATCCCATGTATATCATGTTATCAATGCCTCACTTCGCTTAGTCAAATCTCCATGGCAACAACACTCGTCATGTGGTTCTATGGCTCAAGAAATAATCATAGGTTCTGATATACCTAGCGATTGACTTGCACATGTTCTGGCACCTAGGTAGACCACTTGGTACAGGTTATCTGTAACATTGCATACTATTTGTCTTTTCCTTCTTTTCTTCCTTAGCTTCAAGACTAGCTTTGAGTCTTAAGAATATATTCACCCTATCTTTGCAACTTTACTTCTTCATGTTCCATCTCTTAATAGACATAGGAAAGTCTTTATTCAGTTGAGAAGAATAAGTTAAGATATCTGAGTTTACTCAGTAATACTTATAGCTTCATACCTGTGAGGACTTTACCAAGCTATTCTACCTTGTGAGATATACACTGTTAATAGGTATAGGCCTTAGGGAAACCTTTAATTATTAGCCTGTCTTGAGCTTTAAGATGAATTTACTTTTCAAATACATTTAGGGGTCTCAAAGAATAGACTTAGTAAATAACCAAGGTTATGTAAGTAAGAAAGGGAATTACTATATCTGATTAACCAATTCCCTAAATCATTTAACATTTACATCTATTATACTTCTATAATTACTATATAAATATAAGTATATATATAAATATTTTAATGGGGTAAGGATACTCTAGTAGTATGGCTAGATATTATAGCCTATGATCAATATTATATAGATAAGACATCATATTTTGGTAACTTAATTAAGAGCATTAATTAGTTATATACATAGGAGTGATTCTCGCTAAGCAGCATTAGGTTAACTTTTACATAGCTCTAGTAGGATAGCTGTCCTAGTATTATTATACAGTAATATACAATATTATAGGTTCAAATCCTGCTTATACTAATACTTAATACTATGATTTCCTAGTTGGTCATAGGTTTTATAGCATAAGTGAGTTTTCCCTGACCATACATAGGTCCTTAATTACTAGTGAGTCCATGTAAGTGAATATGACCAATGCCTACAATGGCTGTATAAAGGTTACCCTGGTGGTGCTTAGTAAATAAAGGTATATACCTTACACTCCTATGTATGTGAATATATCTTTGGTCTTAATTAAGTGCATATGCTCTATCTATACAATAGTGACTAAAGGAATATAAATTCCTATTAATATTTTAAGTCCTGATACTCCTATGTATATGACTATATCTTTGCTCTTAATTAAGTGTACATGCCCTGTCTATATAATAGTGACAAAAGGATTCGAAATTCCTATTAATATTTTAATAGCTATATGAAGGTTACCCTAATAGCTCTTAGTGGATAAAGGTACATCCTAATGCTCATATGTATATAACTATGTCATTACGGTTAATTGTGTGTACACACCATGTCTATATTATAGTGACTGAAGGAATCAAATTTCCTATTGATATTTTAATAAAGTTTTATAGAGGTACCTAGTATTAATACCTGGTTAAGGAAACACAATAGTAGATTATCCTTAGTTGTATAAAAAAAAGTATATATACCTTGAGAAGAATGAAAGCTTTTATAAAGGTTTTCTATTATTAATTAAGGTATTTCAGGAAGTAAGATATAGGCCTTAAAAAAACCATTAATCCTTTAGCTAGTCTTAAGTTTTAGGATCAATTTACTTTTAAAAGTTCAAGGGTTCTTGAAGAATATACAAATATAACCTTTATTATGTAAGTAAGTAAATCCCTACCTCTTATCAATTAATTTAATTAATTTGTGTTTTTTTTTTTGTTTTTATCATATTACATTTGTTTAATGTACAAGCTCTATATACATCATATAAAGAATATAGTATAATAAAACCTATAGCTACCCTACTATATAAGTATAACTACTAGGGTAGCAGGAAAGGTTATGAGGAGGTAGAAGCAGTAACAAAAGAGTGAAGAGTTATAGGTGACAAGGAATGAAACAAAAATATAAAAACACAAGTATACCTATCCTATATAAGGGGAAGGGAGAAGCCTAAGAGAATTGGCCATATAAAGGTTAACCTAATAATAATTAGTGAATAAAGGTATATACCTAACACTCCTATAATGTGTGACTATGTCCTTGCTCCTAATTGAGTATAAATGCCATATCCACATTATGAGTAATCAAAATAGGAAGTTCAGTTCAGCCTGACAGAAGCTAGGAGTGAGGATAGTATAGTAGTATAGCTATCGTAGTGTTGTTATATACTAACACATAATGTTATAGGTTAAAATCCCACTTATGCCATACTTTAATACTATGATTTCCTAGTCAGTCACAGGTTTTATAGCATAAGTGAGTTTTCTCTAACCATACATAGTTCCATAATTACTAGTGAGTCCATGTAAGTGAATGTGACTGATGATCACAATAGCTATATAAAAGCTTGCTATTAATGGTGCATGTCTCCTTATATAGATTTGGCTCAGTAAATACCTCATAGGTATAAAGCTTAAGTATTACTGAGTGAACTCAGATATCTCAACTTATTCTTCTCAACTGAACAAGATCTTTCCTACATCTAAATAGAGATGGAATAAAGAAGATAAATGTTACAAGGTAGAAGTGAATATATTCTTAAGACTCAAAGCTAGTCTTAAAACTAAGGAAGAAAGAAGGAAAAGATAGAGGGTATATACAATCTATTTCCTATAAGAGTTTTACATCTACCATTTCCTCTAGTAGGGCATTTACACTATTTAAAAGTAAAGATATAGCTAAGAGTAGTAGATAAAAAGGAGAGAAGGAAAAAGGAAAAAAAAAAATAAAAATAAAAAAAAAAAAAACCTGGAAAAAGAAAAAGAAAAAAAA
>JABYPW010001554.1:0-14783 GCA_016880775.1 Phymatotrichopsis omnivora
TGGAAGATATCGTTCCTACGACGAACAGGGTGGACTTCAAGTGTTGAAGACGAGAAAAGACGAATATATTCTTTAAGGCTTGAAGATAACTCAAAGGCTCGTACAATGGTACTCGCAGAGAAGACAAGGTAGCTATGTGCTAAAGAAGGAAGGAAGGAAAGACAACAAGATAGATATACTCTATTCCCTATCTAATTACACTTTTCCTCCAGCGGGGCGTCTTTTTCGCTAACTTAATAGGATGGACTGACAACAAGACAGATACACTCTATTCCCTATCTAACTACACTTTTTCCTCCAGCGGGGCATGACAACAAGACAGAAACACCCGCGCGCTTATATATCCCATCCTTCACCCGAGCTGACAAAGAGATGACAAAGGAAATAGAAACACAAAGAACTAAGACCCGTTCTAGACCATCTCCTGATTCCTAATCGCCAAAACCTGTAGAAGAGTCCGGAATGGACAGGACGCGATTAGTACTCGATTTGACTATGATCGCCTACCACATTCCGGGCCTCATTCCCGATTTGTGATAGTCTCTCGCGATACGAGTCCGATCGCCCGATTATGACCTCATGGCTGACTAGGCCAATGTCGCGTCATGCCGATAGCCGATCACGTGCCCGTGGGGCTGACTTCCCGCCCTTAGTCAAGGCTAACGGCAAAGCCACACCATGCCACGTCACGCCACAAGGTCATGTGACAGGGGATCGTCTCCAGAGCGCTTAACACAATGGTGAAGGGTAGAGACGGCATACTCACATGTTGACAAACTAAGCGTAACCTCCATCATAGCGCATCGTCCAGGTACCTTGACGCTGACCACTACCTGTGTTCATA
Source organism: Phymatotrichopsis omnivora (assembly GCA_016880775.1). Classification (NCBI taxonomy): domain Eukaryota; kingdom Fungi; phylum Ascomycota; class Pezizomycetes; order Pezizales; family Rhizinaceae; genus Phymatotrichopsis; species Phymatotrichopsis omnivora. The sequence continues at coordinate 845 of JABYPW010001554.1, forward strand.
ACAGGAGCTTATCAGTGAGTTCTATCACTACTTCCCCAACAAGCCTAAGCCATCATGGAGATGAGGAAATGTCTAAAGTCTCACCATCTCCCTCTACGACAGCACCTATTTTTGACCAGTATGGATGAATTTGCACCTCCTCTAAAGACAGTATAATGAAGGAGGAGCCCCTTAGAGAATGTCTAGCATTGAGTCTTAAAACTATCGCAAACTAGAGTTGGGCACTAATCTTACTGTAAGAAAAGCCCCAGCCCTATGAGCCACCACTTTACACTCCCTAGCTATAGCTTACCCTAGACCAGCAATGGCAGCGATAGGAAGAACACATCTTACTACCTGTTTCCCCTATATCATCCCTTAGTTCACCAGTGATTAAAGTGGACCCTGACAAACCCTATTGGCAGTATATGCTAATAGTAAAGGTATCTACTAGCTATAGTAGATACACCCCCCTACTAGTACCAACAGTTTGTATTGATCCCCAGCTCCTGGGAATCAAGTAGGAATGCTAGCCTAAGGTGCATCTAGAGGTAACTGAAAGTGATTCAGCAGTATACCAGTTTTTACCACTGATGCCCCTGTATATCTAGCTTGGAAATCTGAGGGAAAGACTGTACTATATAGTAGAGAATGTAGGAGATAACCACCTAAGAGAATAAGTATTCCTAACTATCATAGGAGTTCCAGCCTAAAGAGGGGGATACAGTAATAAACTATGGTTATGTACTTTCCTACTTGTTATATTCTCTTGGTGTTTTCTACTGTTAAGTAATGTTCTTTAGAATTCCATATTATGAGTTATAGATTATTACTTATTTATGTATAGTTACTCATGTTTAGTTGTCTACCTTGTGGAGGTCCTGAGAATAGTATTTATATTAAATGATACATGGGAAGAGGTTATATGGATTAAACAGGTTTTACAGAGACTACTCTAGGAGTAAGGCAGTACTCTTAGCAATTGGTATAAAAGGAGAGAAATCTATGTAGTCCTGTATTTCTCTTGCTTTCATCTTAAGGCAAGGATGGTGCACTGGTATATCTATCCTGGTGTCATTATACAGTAACATATAATGTTGTAGGTTCAAATCTCACTTGCCTCATTCCATACCATGAATTTCTGGTTGGTCATAGGTTTTGTAGCGTAAGCAAGATTTCCATAACTGTACAAGGTTGCCTAATAACTGGTTCAGTCCTTGTAAGCAAATGCAACTGATGACCTCAATAGCTATATAAAGGGTTACCCTGATAGTACTTAGTGAGATCGCTCCTATATATGTAGCTATGTCTTTGCAATTAAGTTTGTGTATATACCCTGCCCATACAATAGTGAACTGAGATAGAAGCATATCCTCTTTCTTTCTTCTTATGCTTCACAACCTTCACACCACCTTTGTTTAAAGATTATCACCATCATTTATAATAGTCTTCATAACATACCACCATAATGCAACCCCTTACCTACCCCCATACCCCTACCCCCCCCTTTACCTCTACCCATATTTTTCCCAAAGATGTTACTTCCCCTTCTACTGCTACTATTCAAAGGGTCAAAGCATTCCCCCAAATCTATGTAGACATTGTTACCTTGGAGTTCAGGTTACTACTTGTATATAATACATCCTCTAATGGTGCCTGCATAGGAAGTGACATTCAGGGTACATAGGCTATAAAGACCTTTAACACATCCAGGCTCATTGCCTTCTTTACAAGAGACCTCTACACTATCTAATAGTCACTATCTACCATCCAGTCCACCCTCTCTAACATTACTATGACCCAAATAGGACTTGATAACTGAGTGGCTACCCTTAAGTCATGACTGCCCCTGCCCATAACTGAGGCCCCTATACTAGTCCCTAAAGCCTTGCCTACACCCCAAGAAGTCCTTAAGTTCTTTAAGAATATACAGAAACAACAAAAAGTAACTGTAAAAGATCTCAGGAAACTCTACTCAATTGCCACTATTTCCACCTCCCTCCCTACCCTGCAATAAGTCTAAGATGCTCAGATGTAAGCCTAAGTTGTCTCAAAGAAACAAAAGAATAAGGGTGGCCTAGTCGTGTAAAAGGATCTACTCCTAACCACACCCCTCCCCCTCCCATAGTATACTACCCACTACCACCGAGATATAATAGTCGATATTAAGGAACTATTAGCCTCCAGCAAAGATGCCTATATCTAAATCTGTGACCAAGTTAATTTGGCACTGGACAAAGCCAAAGCTCCCTTTTTCTTATGTATTCAAAGATGCCACAATAACAACCCCACCACACTAGTCCTTAATACTATAGACACTGTTACTACTACTGGTTTCCTTGCCTACTACCCTATTATCATAAAAACTATTAGCTAGTTTTGCGAAGTCAAAGGTATTAACCGTAACTATATATGGAAGAACTACATTATCCATGGTATTCACACTCCTACTGACCTCAACACTGTAGAACAAATGACCTACCTCTGCTAGGAGATCAAGTGCTATCACTCTGGTTTTACCCTTACTATGACCCTATTCTACCTAATGTCTAGTACTAAAATTAATAAACAGAACTACAGCTCATATGTGGTTACCATTATCGACAACAACAACAAGGCTTATATTCTTAAGGGCCTCACAATCCTCAATAAAACCCATTACACTATTAAGTATCCCCTTCTACACTGATACCCAATACTCCCAATACTCAAAGTTTGGACATCCTGTCTAGAACTGTCAGTCACCTCCTTGCTGCTGACTTTGTACTAGCCCCTATACTATCTCTGAACATACTCGCAGTGTTACTAAATGCAAGCAACTGAAAGGCTTCGCCTGTGAGAATACTATTCTCTAATGCATAAACTGCACTGGCCCCTACTAAGCAAATGACATAATCTGTATGATGATGATCCAGGCTAAGCTCACTGAGTCTAATATGAAGGATAAGTCTACCACAATGGGAGGAGTTTAGTTTATTCTTTGTACTTTGTTTTTACTTTTACTATAATGGAACTTGTATCTTTTCACTTTGGTAAAGTTTAGAGGAGTTTAGCATATTTCTTTTTCTCACTTTCCTTTTATTTTCACTTGGTCATATAGTATACATATGGGGTTTTTCTTTCATTGCTTTAAGGTTTACCTAGTGATTGTTTTTCCCTAGTTAGCTTTTGTATATAGTTGTCTACATTTTCTTTTTTGGTACAAGTCAGTAGAGGGGCGAGGAAGCGAGGGCCCAGTTAACACATTACTGGTATCTCTCTCCCATCGCCCTAGATCAAAATGCTGAGTAGTAGTAGGAACTAATGGGTGTGACGGTGGTGGAGGTAACTAGGACTTGCCTCTAAGGGGTTTACTTGGGTATCAACGAAGGTCAGCAAAGGTAGCAAACCTTTTAAGGTGTAAGCACCCTGGTAGTTCTGAGGAAGGTCATCAATGGTTTAACCTGAGGTCAGCTTAGGCTAGTCTACGGACTCCTCAGCCTATTGCCGTGTCTACCCACGTACCTTCAGGTATGCTCAGGATATCACACTTGGACCTAAAAAGGCGAGGGAGGCAAGTTTAACCCTAAAGTGGGAGCTACTAAACCTATGTCAATCGCTCTTAATTGAGTGGATGCCCCAGTTCTTTAGCATCAAAAGTTACTTATGGAAGCTCAGATAGTACAAGTCAGTAGAGGATTTCGTTTGGTTCATGTAGGGGGATGTGATGGGAGCCTCATTGAGGATGTAGATGCAGGTAGAGATACAAGAAGCTTCACAAAAGGGTCTTACTAAGTGAACTCAGATATCTCAACCAGTAAGCTATAACTGCTTATGTTTTCTACCTTATCAAGGAGTCAAGAGAAGATAGAGAGTTTATTAAAGAAAAGCAAAATATATTCTTAAGGCTCAAAGATGGTACAAGACTTGAGATAATAGTAGAGAGAGAAGAAGAAGAAACAAAACACATTGCTTATCTGCTCCCTCTTAAATACCCATTTCTAACTGAGTAGCTACAGAGAAGCTTTATAAATAAAATAAACCCTATAGAAACATTCCATCATGATTCCCCTCTTCTTTCATAATTCCATAAAAGGAGATCAGTTTTATAATCGGAGAATCAAAAAAAGGTTTAGCATGATCATTTAGGACTTTTAGAGAAGAGACTCCTTAAGTCCTATCCTCTAACAATGTGACTGATCAGTATATTACGATGAGATCAGGGTGATAAGTCCTGTTATCGATTGCATATGTCTAATCTCATATATGTTGTATTGTCAATGCCTTACCTCACTTAGTCAAAGCTTAGTGGTGACAGTACTCATCACATAGTTCCATACCTTATAGAGTGATCATGCGTTCTAATATTCCTTCTAGTTAACTTCGAATAATATCCACATATGTCCTAGTACATAGGTAGACCACTTGGTACAGTCATCTGTGATAGGGCAAGGGCTACAGGTATTATCACAGATAGCTATACCAAGTAGTCTACATAGGTACTAGAATGTGTATAAGTCAACTAGTAGGTATGTCAGAACCCATGATCACTCCTTGAGCCACGGAACCACGTAATGAGTGTTATCACCACAGAGCTTTAACTAAGCAAAGTGAGGCGTTGACAACATGACATATATGAGATTGGACATACGTGATTGATGACAGCACTTGTCACCCTGATCTCATCATGATATGCTGATCGGTCACATTGTTAGGGGACAGGACTTGAAGAGTCTCCTCTCTGAAAAGTCCTGAATGATCATGCCAAACCTTTCTTCAATTCTCTGATCATAAAACTGATCTCCTTCTATGGAATCATGAAAGAATAAGGGAATTATAATGGAATGTTTCTATAGGGTTCATTTCATATATAAAGTTTCTCTGTAGATACTTGGTCAGAATTGGGTATGTAAGAGGGAGCAGATAAGCGATGTGTTTTGTTTCTTCTTCTTCTCTCTCTATCCGTCATAAAAAGTCTTGTACCATCTTTGAGCCTTAAGAATATATTTTGCTATCCCTTTGACAAATTCTCTATCTTCTCTTGACTCTGCGATAAAGGTAGAAAACATAAGCGGTTATAACTTGCCGATTGAGATACCTGAGTTCACTCAGTAAGACCCTCTTATGAAGCTTCTTATGCCTATATCTCTATGTACATCTCTAACGAGTCTCCTGTCACACTATATTCTTAATGAGATGGCTTCTGAAGATGTTGAAATGACTAAAGCAACTACTGCTCTAATATTGATTGTAGGAAATAGTCTCACCAGGCCTTCTCAGCCTGGTTAAGCTACATGCTCTTCTGCTTCCCCTATAGGGACCTATAAGATTACCTTATCACCAGAAGAACTCTAATATGCCACAACCTATCAAGAAGCCATCCTTAGGGAATACAATAAGACCCTCAAGGCCATTATTGATAGCAGGGAATTCCTAGGTAAAACTATCTTTAAAGTAGCAAAGGAGGACATTGATGCTACATTTTTGAAGCAAAGGAATAATGTTACCACCATCCTTTACTCCACAATAAAAGCTTATAGGGAAACTAAGAGGAAACTCCCATCTATAATAGTAGCCTTCCCCCCTACTATCACCACCTATCTGCTGCAAGCCATTAAGCATATTTAGAAGGAACGAAGTTAGTTAGCCATTTAGGAAGTAGAGACCAATACAGCTCACAGTATGAAGGTGCACCAGCTAGAGATAGACCTTTTCAACACCTATCAATGGTTGACTGAACTGAACTAGAAAATGTTTAAGACAGATGGCCAAGCCTCCCAAGTTCCTGCTTTACAAGCAGAAATTGCACTACTCAAATAGAACCTTGCCATGGAAAAGGACGCAGCCCACCTCCTCCTAATCTAGGTAATGAAGGCCTAAGAAGATGTCCTTTACCTAGAAGCCTAGAGGGAAGTCTCCACCTCCTACTCATCAAAAAGGAAGGAAGAAGTCAAGGCTCTAGAGGAAAAAATTTTGAAGTTGGAAAGTGATTTGGAGGAGTAGAAGGGGAAGTACAGGCAGATGAAGAGGCCTGGCTCTAACCTTTTTCCACTAAGAAGCCCATCACCTATCAGCTCCATAACTGACACCAACATATTTCATTACTCATTTCCTAATATCAGGGGTTCTGCAACTCCTAGAGGACATCCAGAGGTAATCGACATTGACTCCTTTGTTCCCTGAAGATCCTCACCTGAACCTACCCTAGTACCACAACTGCAAGTACTCATGGCTATAGATGTTGAGGTAATTGTATCCAGAATCCTTGCAAGGCAAACACCAGCTCCTCAGGGACCACCAGCTGTCCCACCTGTTCCTCTTTAGTCCTATTTCTCCAGTGTGGTCTAACCACCATTACCTGGTCCCTTCAAAGGACCCAAGTCAAGTGATCTGACCAAGTTCGGTAGAAAACCAGAAGAGATCGACAAGTTCCTAATGCAGTGCAAAATATACTTCGATCTTTAGGACCACTCCTTCCCACATGATTGGGTCAAGGTAAAGTTCATGTCAACCTTCTTTATGGGTCAAGTAATGGCCTGGTGGGAATCCTGCCATGCAATGTGGACCTGTTCAACGGTAATCTGGTCAGACTTCAAGGAAGCTCTAAAAACTAATTTCAGAAGGCATCTCTTGAAGCTGGCAGCCCTTCAGGACATGGTGAATGCCAGGTAGACAAAGGGTGTCTTGGAGTATGTCAGTAGGATGAGGACTCTGAACTAAATTATCCTTCACCCACTAGAAATCTTCATTGAATAGCTAGCCAGGGGCCTCAAAAAGGACCTACGGCAAGCTATAGTACTCTAAGGTAAGTATCTCACCCTATCAGAATGGGAAGCCAAGCTCATCCAGTTAGGATTAGCCATGGAGGATGCTGATACTGCTACTGCCGAGGCTCGGAAGGGCCAACCGTCTAACTCCAAGCCCAACTAGCCATCCTATTAGAAACCTGTCCAGAAGGAAAAGTGTATATCTAATAATAATCAGAAGACTAAGCTTCCCTATATTACTGGAAAGGAGTTAGAATGGGCTAAGAAGAATTCAGCTTGTCAGAAATACCTATGCACATTGCATAAAACTGATAAATACTTTGCAAAGGGCAAAAGAACCATACCTCAGCTGAATATGAAGAGAGTAGCAAAGTGCAAGGCCACTCCTGAACTAGAAGATAATAAGAGCTCCAGGGCCTTAAAGAAGAATAAGAGCAAGGAGTAGGGAAGTTGGGTGATAGATCTACCTAACTCATAGAAAGAGGGGGATGGTATCTGCATGATTTGAAATTCCCAAATGAAGTTTTTTCAGAAAAGTTCTTTTTTTTTCTTTTAGTGTTTTTTTCCTTTGTTAAAAGAATTGTTTACTCATTTTACCTTGCTTTATTAAGTTTGATTTTCAGGAACTGGTGTTCCATAGTAGTAAGCTATGATTCTTGGTATGAGGGCTGCCAGTATTGAGGCATGTAATTTTCATTGATGATACTAACCCTGTTTGTCTGAGGATGGCCTAAAGGCTGAAACATGCTGGCCATGTAACAAACTACCATTCACTGTCAGCATTATTCTTCACCTTCCTATACCCTACAAGCTAGCACCTTTTTAATCACTCTATTTGTTGTCATATAGTGGGCTCCAGCCACAAGTTTCCCGGGAGAGCTCAGGGAAAGTATCCACTATGTCTGTTATGTCATCTGCAAAGGAAGGCCCTGCTCAGCATATATGTATTAAACTTCCAGTGATACTTCGCTGGAAAACTCAAACTCTTACAGGAACCAAGACCTATGCTGTTATAGCAATAACTAAGCTTAACAATGGTGCCATAAGAGCCATAGTCAGTGACCGCTTGCCAGTTCTGAGGATCAAGCAAACTGTCCTGGTGAATGTCTATACCTATGATTATTCCTGCAAGCAGGAATGGTATTACACCCCCAAGCTGTAAATACGGGTCCTTAACCATCGTGAACTCATTGACTATAATGTGGGCCCTACTCCTATAGATGTCGACATATATCTTCCAGTCAAGTGGTTCCATGACCATGAGCCCTGTGTTGACCATGACAAGGGAGAATTAGTCTCCTTTCCTTCAGAGTAGTGCCGGAAACACCTTGTAGTACCCAAGGTGGAAATGGTCTGCACCTTCTCCCTTCTTGGTGATGATGACTTCTACACCAACAGTCAAGCAATTGGTGTCAGATTAATTGGGTAGGTAGATACCCTGATCAATGAAGTAGTCATTCACTGCTGGTGTGCAGCCATAACAAGAGCACCGGTTCGAGATTTTTCAAATGTGTTGTTGCAGGCTTCCTCTACCTCCTCCTCTACTACCTCTGAATGATCTAAGTAGGAACAAATTTTCCCCACAGTTTTTCCTAAACAGCTTTCCTCTCCATTCCCTCCCTATCATGAATAGAATTGTAAAATCAACTTAAAAGAATATGCGACACCTCCCTAGGGCCCTCTATACAAGCTATCAGAAACTAAGCTCGAAGCCCTATGGGAATAAATTGCTAGGATAACAGAAGAAGGTAAAATCTGTCCCTCCAAGTCTCCTGTAGGAGTACTTATCCCCTTTGTCAAAGATGCTGATATATCCCTTCAGCTTTGTATAGACTACCATGGCCTCAACAAGGTGATCACCTAAAACAGGTATCCCTTACCCCTGATGACAGAATTGTGGGATTATATTAGCACCTCTCATTTGTTCTCTAAGCTTAACCTGAAAAATGGGTATAACCTTATCCAGATAGCTAAAGGTGATGAGTGGAAAATGGCATTCAGAACCAGGTATAGTCAGTTTGAATACCTGGTTATGCCTTTTACCTTATCAAATACACCCTCAGTCTTTCAGGAGATGATGAATACTATTTTCCAGAATCTCCTAGACCTTGGTATCATCATTTACTAAGACGACATACTCATATATGCAGAAACAAAGGAAGAGCATAATTGCCTGGTCCAGGAAGTTCTCCGCTATTTAGATGAGGATAAAGTAGCCTTGAAGCCCTGTAAGTGTATCTAGGCAGTTTATGAAGTTGAATTCTTAGGCTTCGTGATCTCAGACAAGGGGGTGTCGATAGCTGAGGATCAGGTCAAGACAGTTCAAGAATGGCCTATTCCATCCACAGTCTATGATATTCACTCATTCCTAGGATTTACCAATTTCTACTGGATCTTTATCAAAGGATTCTCGAAGTTGGCAAATCTGCTAACAAACCTCACTAAGAATAACTAGCCATGGGCCTAGGGTATCAAGGAACAACTCGTCTTTGACATGCTCAAAGGGATATTTACTACTGCTCCCATATTGGTCAACTATAACTATGCTCTCCCCCTAGTTGCTGAAACTGATGCTAGTGATTTTGCCATTAGAGGCATCCTTTCGCACCAATTCTCTGATGGATCCCTCTGACCTATAGCATTCCACAGTCAGAAGATACATCCCCTATAATGCAACTACAAAATTTATAATAAGGAGATGCTAGCCATAGTTGACTATCTCTACTACCAGTAGAAGCATTAGTGTTCAGGGTTAGCCCATATAGTAACAGTCATCACAGACTATAAGAACCTTGAGTACTTCTTAACAACCAAGGTTCTTTCCCAATGGCAGCTAAGATGGATAGAGAAAATGGGTAACTTTGACTTTCACATTATCTACTGACCAGGGACCTACAACACCAAAGCTGATATTCTCTCATGCTATAGGGACCATACCCCTAGAGAGGGGGCACCTAAGTAAGGGCTCCTCTTCCTCAAAAAGGGTTAGTATATTGCTGCTATTGAAAGATTGCTGACTGCCCTGCATATTACCTTTGTTGAGGAAATGAAGAAAGTATCTACTTGGGATCAGGAATATCAGGACTACCTCCAGACTCCTACTGAACACTACTCAGTGTCTTAGGGGCTGCTGATGTATAATAGTCTCTGGTATGTTCTACTCTCACTTCACAACCAGGTCCTTAAGTCTAGACACAACCATCCTACGGATGGCCATCTTGGTCAGGATAAAACATATGAGCTTATTGATAGAGACTTCTAGTGGCCAACTATTAGAAAGGATGTTGCCAAGTATGTATCCTCCTGTGACTAGTGCCAGAGGAACAAAGCAAGGAGATACAAGGCCTACGGCAAACTCCTTCCTCTTGAAGTACCCTCTCATCTGTAGGAGTCAATATCCATGGACTTTATTACAGATCTTCCCTCTTCTAATAGCTTTACATAGATATGGGTTATTGTAGATCAGTTTAGATAGCACATTTCATACCCCTAGGACTAAATGAAAATTCCCAGGTTCTCGCCAACACCTTTGTCGGTAAAATCTACAGGTTTTATAGGTTACCAACCAATATAGTCTCAGACAAGGAGCCCAAGTTTGACTCCTTCTGCAAGGAAGTAATGGACAAGCTTAGGATAAAACTCTCCAAGTCTATAGCAGCTCATCCCTAGACTGACAGTGAAACAGAGAGGCTTAATCAAATCTTGGAAGTGTACATAAGAGCATATGTTAACTTTGACTAAACAAATTGGGTTTTCTTTCTACCTCTAGCTGAGATTACATACCACAATGCTTAGTCTTCCTTGACCAGCATGTCTCCATTCTTCACCAATTTTAGGTTCCACCCATCCCTATATACTGTTATGAACACCGGTAGTGGTCCGCATTAAGGCAGCTAGATGATGCGCTATGATGGAGGTTATACTTAGATTGTCAACATGTGAGTATGCCATCTCTACCGTTCACCATTGTGTTAAGCACTCTAGAGATGATCCTCTATCACATGACCTTGTGGCATAGTGTAGCATGGTGTGGCTTTACCATTAGCCCTGACTATGTGTATGAAGTTAGCCCTATGGTGACTATGTGATTAGCTATCGGCATGACACAACATTGATCTAGTCAGCTATGAGGTCATGATTAGGCGATCAGACTCGTATTATGAGAGACTATTATAAATCAGGAGTAAGGCCTAAGAGGGTAATAGGCAATCATTATCAAATCGAGTACTAATCGTATCCTATCCTCCTCAGACTCTTCTACAGGTTTCGGCGATTGGGAATTAGGAGATGGTCTAGATTGTGAAAGGGTTCTTTGTGTTTCTATTCCTTTTGTCATCCCTTTGTCCACTTAGGTAAAGGATAGATATATAAGCACACAGTTGTTTCTATCTTGTCTTCTTTCCTTCCTTCTTTCTTTAGCATATAACTTCTTGTCTTCTCTGCGATCACCCTTGTGAAAGCCTTTGAGTTATCTTCAAGCCTTAAAGAATATATTCATCTTTCTTATCTTCTACACTTGAAGTCTACCTAATTATTGTAGGAAAGATATCTTCTAGTTGAGCTTTTGTTTAGCCAAGATATCTGAGTTCACTCAGTAATGTTTGCGAAATATGCCTGACGTATCTTTACCGAGTCATATACGATCCATATAGGGTAATCTGTCACATTTATTTCTTTAAAGAAGATGGCTTCTTCCTCTTCTGACATTCCAATGCCAGATACATCATCTCTCACTCTTGTTGTAGGCACTCAGCTCACCAATCCCTTAGCCTGAACAGTTTGGACCACCCATTCCTTGGCCTCCAATATTTCTATACATGAGGAGGCCACCATCGATCTTAAGCCTGCCGAGTTGTCCTATGCCAACAAGCACTAAAAAATGGTTATAGACAATTACATGGCTACTATACAAGCCTTGTACAAGGCTCAGCATTTCTTGGGGGAAGAACCCTTCAAATAGGTACTCTAAGACACTGAGGAGGAGTTTCAGAAACACAGGGATGATGTAGCATCCATTGTTTATACCACTATTGTCCTCCATCGGACAATCTAGAAACCCCTCCCAAAGTTATCTGTAGCCTTCCTACCTTTTATAACAAATATGCTCCTATCTACTATTGAGCAGATCTAGAAGGAGTGTGAGTCCTTTGCTTAGAGGGAGTCGGACTACACAAATACCCTGAACAAGGCTAATCAGGATGTAGTCCAGGAGCTCAACTGCAAATAGGCCAAGCTCTATCAGCAGTTAGCAGACTAGGCTCTGCACTTGCTGGCCTCACCAAATGAGTAGATTGCCAATCTAATAGCAACCCTAGCAGAAGCAAAGGCTAGGGTAGAAGTCTTAGAGTAGGGAGAGGTCCCTCTCTAAGCTAGGCTTAGCAAGGCAAAGGATGAGATCCTTTGTTTAAGGGCAGAGAATAAGGCCCTCTCAGCTAGGTCTACTCTGAGGAAGGAAGATATAGTCAAGCTCAGGGAAGACCTGATGAAGGCCAATGATAATGCCAAAATGTGGAAGGAGTTGTACTATCAGTACAAGGAGCACTACGGGTCCATAGTTTCCCCTCCAGTCTCTTCCAACCTAGATGAGTTGATCGACCTCAATGACAGGGCGACCTACATCTCAACTCCTCCACCAGCCTCTAGGTCAAGACCACTTTTCACCAGGTTGCGACTGGTCATCCCACCATTCCAACCACCTTCCAAGCCTATCTCCTCTACTCCTCCTTGGGCCCCTTCCCATTCTGCCTTTGCAGGACCTTCTTGGGGAAGAGGCATAACCTCCTTTACTTCCTTTGCACCACCTCCCTACCTAACCTCTCCTTGTCCCCTAATTGAGAGTAATGTCAGGTAGATTATGCAGGAAGTACTTAGGCAAATAGCTACACTCACTCCTCCCTCCTAGCATTTAACCCTGGCTCCGCCTCCTGTGGTAATGGCCACATTTAAAGGTCCTAAGCCTACTGATCCTGAGAATTTCTTGGGGAAGGCAGAGGATATTAGGAGGTTCATCAAACAATGTGAGAACTACTTTGCCCTCCAAGCCCATGCCTTTCCCCATGACTGGATCAAAACCAGATTTGCCTCAACGTATATGACAGGTACAACTGCGATCTGGTGAAGAGCCAATGCTCAGGGGTGGACATAGCCTACCACCATTTGGGAGGACTTCACTGAAGCAGTGAAAATCTACTTCAGAGCCTTTGCCACCAAACCCTAGGTGATTAGAGAGATCATTAACGCCAGACAAACAAAGGGGATTCTCTCTTACCTCACATATATGGAGGCACTCAACCAGGTCACATAGCATGACTAGGAGACCTTCAAGTTTTGGGTAGAGAGAGGCCTCAAGGAAGATCTCTGCCTGGCTATAGCTACCCAGACCCAGCATAACACTCTAGTGGTAGAGTGGTTGTCACATATGGTCCAAGTAGGCCTGGCAATGGAGGATGCCTGAGCAGCCATACAGGACTCCTAGAAGGGACATTCGACCAAGTAGACCTTTACCCTATCTTCTCCTTCCAAGCCTGAAAAGACCCAGGATAAGTGTCCCTCGGGGTCTTCTTCCCAAGATAAGGGGAAGCTTCCTCAACTCACCCAGGAAGAGAAGGAGTAGGCTAAGAAGAATAGAGCCTATCTTCGCTGCCTGTCTAAACACCACAGTGTTAAGGAATGTTACTCTATGAGGAAGTTCTCAATCTCTACTATCAAGATCACCTCTTCCAGTAAGAGGAAAGTGGAGGATGATGGTAACTCCTCCTCCTCTAAGTAGCAGAAGATGTCTGTGGCCTCCCTAGTGGTCGATCTCCTGGATGACTGGAAGGATGGGGATGATATCCCCATAGTGTAAGTTGCCCCTGCCCCTTTCTTGTGGCATCCCATACCACCTTTCAGTTCTGTTTTCCTTTGTTTCCTTTAAGACCTAGTTGGTTTGAAGTATTGGTTTTGTTGCACAAAATTTCCTTGAAGTCTATTGATTGAAATTTCCTTTGTACTTTCTTTTACTAAGGAGCTAGTGTTCAGAACCATTGTTCCATTCTTAGTAGGTGGGCCTGCTAGCATTGAGGCTAATGTAATTCATGATACCCATGAGTGGGGGGGGGGGTAATTCATTTTTATTCTTTATGGTCGCGTAAGCGACCATCTACAAAAGAACATCCTCGTACAGCTATGGAAAGCTATGAAGTAATAAGAAAAACATCTCCTCCGAAAAACAC